>SIJG01000225.1:54834-98958 GCA_023374025.1 Heterodera schachtii
CAGCGCTTTTTAATTGTTTTTAAGTTATAAATAAAATTTTTAATTTAATTCTTTTAAATATTTTCTCAATAATTCACAAAATACTATTAATTATTTTTTAATTTATAATTGTATTTTATACACAGGGTTTACACTTGTCAATTCGGCGGTTTTTTGCCAACCATACATAAATAATAAAATTTATTATATATTGCTATCATCTTATTTATATAGAAACACCAATTAAAAAACATTTTATTTTCAAATTATAGAAAAAAATTAATACGGTTTTTATTATAAAATCTTTTGTATAATTTTATTTATTTGATAAGTTTTATTTTCCTTTATCGAAAATTTATTACATTTAATTCATTGTAAACATAACAAAGATATTTTATTTTTTTGCCACTGCTTTAGAAAAATTATCATATTTTGAGAAAAAAAGTTATTTGCTGCAAATTTATTTTATTAATTCTTTTCAAAATAATTGTTATATTAAAAGGTATTTAATTAATCATTTAATATCACACTTCGTTTGACTATGAGAAATTGAACCTAGACAAGTGCAATCGTCACTATAAAGATAAAGGAATTAATATTTATATCTTAAAATGAATTTTTTAAAACGATTAAATTTATTATACAATTAAAAAGAAAAATTTTTTTTATTGACGTTTTTTATTTAACAAAATATATAAAACTTAATAAAAAGCATCTTATTCTAGTTATATTTTAATTTAATTATTATATATTTAGTGGCTTTCGGTTCTAAAAACAGACGCAAATTTTAGGCATTTGCCTATCAATCCCAATCCTAATAATTAAATATATTAATTAAAACATTATAAATCCAATGATATAAGAGATGAAATTTAAAAAATTTTATTGAAGTTTCAAAAAAGTTTGGGTTAAAAGTGTTGAGTCTAAATTTTTCGAGCTTTTTTGGTAATAACTTTTTGTAAATTTCTACTAATTTTTTAAAAAAGTTCAAAAATGAAGACGTGCCAACATGACAACATGTCAATAAAAAAAAATAAAAATATTAAATGCTCTTTTCAATTGCATTTAACAAATTTAAAAAATCAAACAAGATTTTATGGCCAAAAAAAAGAACATATTTAATGCAATCAAAATTTAAATAGCATTTTTTATATTTTGACCAAAAAAGTGAAAAAAAAATTAAAACGCCACTCTTTGTAACTAGCGCCGAATTTTACAATTTTGCGCCTTTCTTTTTTTTAGCGATAAACAGGTGCTAAAAAACAACTATTTATAGTATAAACTTTTATAATATTTTTAAAGAATTAAAGGACTTTCATATGTAACTTATAATTTTAAATTAAATTTATTAATTATTAACGGCAAAAAAAGATAGCAA
Source organism: Heterodera schachtii (assembly GCA_023374025.1). NCBI lineage: Eukaryota > Metazoa > Nematoda > Chromadorea > Rhabditida > Heteroderidae > Heterodera > Heterodera schachtii. Next base: position 56,192 of record SIJG01000225.1, read on the forward strand.
AAAGATTTCTTATTTATGCATTTTAAAATTTTTTATTTCTTTATTTAAAAAATTATAATGGCATCTTTTTTTACCAATTTGATTTATAGAATATGAATTAGTTGGTTTGAATTTTCCAGTATGTAAATTTATGAATTTAATAATTTTTTTATGTCGAAAAGAAGATTCAAATGATTATCTCTCCTTCTGCCAAATAAAATATTAAGACCGGAATCAAAGGAAGGCTAAATAAAAGAGTCAATTAAAAATAAAAATAATTATAAATTAATATGGTTCGCCTGTCACTGTTGGCGTTAAGATGGCGGAACTTCACGAGCACAGAAAGGCAGTCACCGAGCCGGAAGCGCGTTATTTCACTTACCAAGTTAGCCGGTGTCCGAAATGAGCTTTTGCCAACATTGGCCACTGATTGTTTAGATCGTCAAAGCCTGCAAATGTTTGCATGTGAAGAAAATCATCCACCGGGACTTGAAGTTGGACAACCTTTTTCTGAATTCAGAAATGCAACTGAAGATCGGCGACTTTGGCGTGTCCACGGTGGTCAACTACGACGGGGAGCTCAAGAAATCGTTTTGCGGCACGCTCAATTACATCGCACCCGAAATGGTGGACAAGAAAGGACACTCGTACGAAGTTGACATTTGGGCGATCGGCTGCATTCTCTACACCCTTTTGGTGGGGAATCCGCCATTTGAGACGGAAACTTTGGAGGTGGTTTTTTTGGTTCGTAGCTTGTTATCACTCAAATAGTTTCGTTTCGTTTAGGACACGTACAATCGCATCAAGGCCAACCAATACACCATTTCGCACAAAATAGGCAAAGACGCGGCTGCCCTCATCACTCATCTGCTGGAGCCGGACCCGTCGAAGCGACCGCGGGTCACCGAAATTCTCAACTCCCAATTCTTCACGGATAGTTTTTTGTCACGGGCTAAAACCCCGTGAAACCCGTGTCAGCCCAAAAAACACGGTGTACGGAGTTCGTAAACCCCGTGCACGGGTCTGCACCGTGGCCGAACTCTAGTGTTTACAATTATTGTGAATTTTCCAAAAAAAAAATATTATTTTTTTCTATATATGATTATTGCCAAATTCTTCCAGATCAGTTTGGCCGACTGGAAAGACTTTGTCGAGCTTTACAGGGAAATGATGCGCATGAAGGGAATGAAAGTGCAAGCGCCTTCCTTCACTGCAGTGTTCAATGTTGGCAACTTCGATTTGCGCGGCCGCTTCACGCGAATGCAAAATGATGGGGTCGAAAATTGTGCTGGTCGGCCATCCAAAAGGTGGGGTTTTGTTTTTGTCACATTTTGCCACAATTTTCCATTTCTAAATTTTTTTTTGATTACAGGCCATTCCGGTGACAGTATCCACCACCAGATGAAACACAACGAATTGAGCACCGAAGTGATCACCCAAAGTGTGCTTATTTCCACGGTGATGCGACTCGAAAAGATAAGCGGTGGCGAGACGCTGGAGAACATTGTCAACAAAACGAACGTGAGTGCGTCCTGCCAACATGATAGGGAGCAAGCAGTTCGTTCCTCCCTTCCCCCGAAATTTATGATTTTCAAACAATTTTTTTTATTTGTGATTTTTCGTAAAAATTGTTGGAAAAAAACTTAATAATTTACTATAAAATTTTTGAAAAGATTACTGAGATATTATAAGAAATTTTTAACAATACTGGGGGGGGGGGGACGTAGTAGGCTCGTCCTGATAATTTAATTTGGATATGGGGATTTTATTTTCTGATATGCTTTTTAATTAAGTGTTGAATTTCAGGTCAAAATGGGAGGGCTAAACAACATCTACTTCCCACGCGCACTGTGATCGGATTCAGCAATTTGGCTGACATTGAGGTATAGTACTTTCACAACACATTCTTTTTGTTATATCAACGGAATATGAATTTTATTTGAAATAGTCACCGAAATTTTGTTTTAATAGTAATACGATTTGTCATGGATGTCTCTTTTTGTTACATTTAACACAAAAGATGTGGGCGTTTCACTTTTGATAGTAACTGTTTAAGTGTTTATTGGTCGGTTATTTAGTCATTTCAATTTTCAGATGTTGTCCGACCCTCGCGAGGGTTTCGTGTTCAGTGTTCCCGATTTCCTCCACGTGGAGGTCGACTTCACTGTGAAACGGACGTATTACGTGCTCATTGTCAAACGAGTCATTTCCCATTGTTTTTAACGCTCTTAACATTTTGTAAAAAGCTTTTTCTATCTTTTTTTGTATTTATTTTTCATTCATTTACCATTCCCTTTTTCTCTTATCCTTTTTAATTCTTTCTGTGCTTTCATTTTCACTTTTTCTGAATTATTTTTTACCTTCTCATTTATCCATTGTATTTACAACGCATTTGAATTTAATTCTTTCACTTTTACAAATTATTGTTGAATATCAAAGTTTATTGTCTTTTTGAATCCGAATGATTTTTCTAAATGTGTTAATTTTCATTTGTTAGACAAATGAGCGACGATTTGCGCAAAGAATTGGGAGGGACTGAATTTGTGCGCTGGCGTTGGGAGAGGCCGACGACAGCGGGAGACATCGTCACCGAGCCGATGATCGACGACTTCTGTAACCGAGTGATACCTTTACACGTCGGACATTGCGAATAACATTTAGTGAGTTATTCCGGCAATCAAAGAATGGGGGTCCCCGCACTTTCCTTTATTTGGGACAAAAACATGAACCCTGAGCTTTTCGGGCGGTGCTTATGACAAAGATGGGTCGGATTTTAATACAAAAACATTGACATTTCTCATGATAATTAAGAGGGAATCCAATTCATAACACGCATTCAAATGTATTTGATTCAGTTACCATGCAATCTTAACGCCGGAGTTGATTCACGTCTAGAATAAAAAGGCATTAACTCATTAGCGGGGCATTTGTTTGGCCACCCGGAACGTACGAAATGTGCCACCTGCTGCAACAAATCGTCCGAAGTCGTCAGTTCGCTCACTTCTTTTGCATCGACTGGCAGCTGCTCCAAGTTGACCAGAAGAGCATATTCGACTTCTTCAGTGCAGTCCTCGTCGTTGTCCGATGGGTGGGCGACGATGACTTCTTCGTCTGTCCGGTGCTCAGAAATCAGTCGAGACAAAAACGTCGGCCTGTCCAAAATTAGAGGATTTAAACATATTTAATTGTAAAATCATAATTGGACAAAATTAGGGCCCAACGCTGCAATCGGGAAGCCGTGTAGATCGGGATCCCATTTTTATTACCGAAAATAGCCAAAAGAGGCTTATGATCCGTTAACAAAGTAAAATTACGACCGTATATCATCCTGTGAAATTTTTGAACCGCGAAGATCAAAGACAACGCTTCACGTTCAATTTGGGCGTAATTCCGTTCAGCGGGAGTGAGCGTTCGGCTGGCGTGCTCGATGACGCGCTCCACTCCGTTTGGAAACACATGGCTGATTGTAGCTCCGATTCCACTTTGACTTGCGTCCGCAGCGACAATGATCGGCAAACTCGGGTCATACTGCGTCAGCAACAAATCCGATTGAAGAACCTGTTTTGCCTGATCAAAAGCCTTTTGCTGATCAGGACCCCAAAACCAAGGAGTGTCCTTCTTCAAAAGCAGATCCAAAGGAGTGCGCAAATCTCGCATTTCCTCAATGAACCGACCGTAATAGTTGAGCGCACCCAGGAAGGAGCGCAAAGTGCCAATGTCATGCGGTGACGGCATATTACGGATGGCATCGGATCGAGCGGGATCGGGCTTCAGACCATCGGACGAGACAACGTGTCCGAGAAACTTCAATTCAGCCTTCAAAAAGTGGCACTTGTCCAATTGAACTCGGAATCCATAATCCTGAATTCGGGAAAAGAGTTCAATGAGAGCAGCAACATGCTGCAAATGATCGGCCGAAGCAATGATGATGTCGTCCAAATAGGCAAACACGCCTGGAATACCCGACGTCAATTGGTCCATTGCTTTCTGAAAAATGGATGGGGCCGATTTTATGCCAAAAGGAAGACGCTGATATTGAAAAAGTCCGCGGTGCGTGTTGATGCCGACTAACTGCTTTGAACTTTCGTCCAGTTCGACCTGCAGGTACGCATCACGCAAATCCAACTGTGAAAACACTTTGGCTCCACGTAGAGCATGAAAAATGTCTTCGGTCCGCGGAAGAGGATGCCTGTTCAACTCCAGCGCATCGTTTAGTCCCGTAGAAAAGTCAATGCAAATCCGCACATTACCACTTTTCTTACGAACTGCCAAAACGGGTGCTGCCCAGCGCGAAAAATCAATGGGCTTCAGCACTCCCGAGTCCAAAAGTCGGTCCAATTCTTCGTCGACTGCTGCTTGGACTCCATGCGGCACAGGTCGCGCACGGCAGAACACTGGCTTCACATTTTGCTTCAAATGCAGCGTTGCCTTCGTCTTCACACAATGTCCGAGGCCAGGTTGAAACACCTTCGGGAAGGAAGCCTTGATTTGCCCCTCCAATTTGACCGGATCATTTGTTGGTTGCACACTGTTGACGATGAGCGACTGCTGCTCCAAAGTCGTGGCAATTGGCTGTTGTGTGGCACGTTCGAAGGGAATGATCCAATCCAATCCCATGATGCTCGTGGCCATTGACTTCTAATGGAACCCAAATCCATTCTTTGGTCGCACCATTGATACTGAACGTCGAGGACACGACGTGTGATTGAACGCGTGGATGAGCTGAATTGGGGCAAATATTTCTTGTGTGCCCTAGCTTTCCACATCCAAAACATTTCATGTCCACAGGGTAGAAACAATCTCGCACAGCGTGTGGTTGACCACACCGCTTACACTTTTGATTAACTGGTGCCTGAGAATGTTGGAATTTGCCTGTAAATGTTTTGGTAGCATTTGAATTTCCCGAATTTTGTTGCCTAGGACGAAAATTGTTGGGTTTGGAATGCTTTTTCGATGACCCATCCCCAAGTTTTTGTGGTCGGGTTGAAATTGCGTGGACTTGGCCTGGATTTGCGAGCGCAGCGGACGAGTTTTTTAGCGACAGGATGGCGCGGCACTCCTAAGAGAAGCTTTTCCAGCTTAATGTCCTGAGGCGGCGTGGCGGCTCTCGCTTTTTCCAACTGCCGGAGGCACTCCTGCCTCAAGTCCTTTCGGCTCGCTCGCAACGGGCGTTGACAATCGCACCAAAGTCCAGCACATTTTGAGTCGGCGCACATGCCAGCTGAAAGCACTCAAAACGGCGCACAAAAATGGATTTTGTGTCTGAAAACAAAGTTTTCAGTTTGCCGATGCATTCCTGGAAAGTCAAATCTGACGCTTTTCCTGGAAGAATTTGTTGTTCAAAACGAATGTAATCAGGTGGCGACAACTTTCCCAAAACCAACCGCACTTTCATGTCGTCGTCCAGCACTTGACTATCCTCTCAATGAAGGGACCGAATCGTTCATACCACAAGGCAAACGTTGAATCGGCTTCGGGGTCATATTCGAAATCGGGATTTGACCATTGATTTTAGAAAATAGGTCAGAATTGTTGGAAGGCACATTTTTGGACAATATCGTTGATAACAAATCGGTGAATTGTTTTTGTTGTGCATCCAAAATAGCTTTTAGCTCCTCCTTATTCGTCATTTTACCAGATCAGACAGAAGATGAATGATAGGTGAGACAAAGATAAAATTTAAAAGCTTGCCACTAGCAAAATTTGGCAAAAACCGAATCCACACTTAGTTTTGCTCAGTCAAAATACTGAGAAACTCTTCGGGCTACGACAGATGGGGAATAACTTGTTTGTTATGGGTTATGTGAGGGGGCCCTCAGAGTCGCTTTTTCGTTGAATTCCCGGTTAAGCTCAAAAATGCACGGGCGTCGCCAGTTGTTGTGTTTTGCTAACACACAAACAAGATAAATTTATTAAATGAATAAACAATAAAATTAGAATCACAAAATAATAATAAAATAACGACGGAGTCAAATTAGAGAGTCCGAAAATAAACACCGAAATGCAAAATAACACGAAAGACACGAATGACAAAGAATGGTCGATGGGAGTTGACCCATCAACAAATAACTAATCAATAAAAGTAATCGTGTCGATACTTAATATAATTAAATATCGTCACATCCAACAATTATGTGCATTTTCATTTTAGATTTCAAGATTTTTACAATTATTGAATGTTTATTTTAATTAAAAAATGCTCTTAAATTAAAAATTTACATTTTTAATTTTTCTTGCGGACGTCACTCTTCATGCGTTCATTTTTTAGCGCAATATTGAGTTATATAAATATTTTATGTTTTCATGTGAATCATTTAGTTTGGTTTTGTGTAATTAATACTTTCGCATAATAATTTAAAAATATTATTTATTATAGTCTTATTTATTTGTATACATTTTTTCAACTTTTTTAGTTTAAATATTGAATTAAAAATAAATTTAATTAAAAATAAATTTTTTGTAAATCAAAATCTTTTCTTAAGTATTTTTGTAAAAAAATTTACACAAAATTGAAAAAAAAAAATTTTTTCAATTTTTTTATTTTATGCTGATAATAATATATTTTTTTAATTGCTTTTATTTTTCATTTTTTGTTTATATTTACTTCGTATATTTAATATATATTTTTTAATAAATATTTATAAATATTCTGTTTTACGTGGAATATTTTTAGGTAGATGATGTAAATTTTATTTGTTTTAGACTGAATTATGGTTTGGCTTATCGAATAATTATGATTGCTATTAGCGATTTTTTCCTTTGCATTGTATCTAGTTTTATTGACACCTTTATTAACTACTAGTTTTTAATTAAAAAAGATTACTGAATACCGTACAAAAAATGGTTTCCTTTTAGTTATTAAGACGGCTAAAATACCATGGGCACTAAAATGTCATGGGACGTGTAAACTGTTTTTGTGACGCGTAAAATGCCATGGGAAGGAAAAATTCCATGGGATGCGTAAAAATATTTATTAATATTTTTAAAAATAACTTACCAATATTAAAGTATTTTTATTTAATTGCTATTTCGCATATAATAAATATTCAATTCATTCATTAGAATTTCAATTTATACATCTGCTTGATAAAAAAACAAATTATTAGAACATTTTAATAACTTTCTTATTTTAAATCAAAAGTACACAAGAGCACAGCTAAAGGAAAAGATGCGGATGAAGAGAATTATTAACAATATAACAAATAAATTGTCAATCAATAAAAAAAAACAAAAAATATAAAAGGCAAAAATTAGGAAAAATTAAAGAAATAATAGTAAATTTATCTTTATTAAGTCAGTTAAAATTTAAATAAAATCATTAAATAAAATTTTATTTTCAAAAAGTATTTATTAATAAAATTTATCATGGAATTCAAAGCTCAATATTGCAATAATTTATTATTTTATCTTTATATATTCAATTTAAACAGCAATAAATAAGAGTTACAAAAAATGAGAAAAATTTATTAATAATTAATTTAAAAAGATTTATATTTTATTCAAAAAAATATTAAATAATAAAAATATAATTGATAAAAAATAATTTATGTATTGAAAGCTACAGAAAGAAAAAAAGTAAAATGAATACAATTTTTGTATGAGAATTCCTTGCTCAGATTAATTAAATTTTCTACACATTTAAACTAAGTCTAAATGTCAGATTCAATTTTCAGCACCTAAAATTGCGAATAAAAATTAACTGATCACTTTATTTTAATTCACTCCTTAAAATAATACTTGTGAAATATCCAATTAATAAATTTAAATATCAAAATTGTGAATTTTTATTTTATATTAAAATTAAAAAATATTTAATTATAAAATATAATTAAATCAACAATAAATATCATCCATTATTTTATATATTATTATGAATTCTTTAAATGAGGATATGTTTTAAAAATGGCAAAACCAGATAATTTGGTAATTTATTGTATTTCTGAAGCTTATTATAAAATATAGAATAAATATTTTCCAATATTTTGTTTATTTTTGAATGCAATAATTTTTGTCATTTTATGAATTCTGTTCACAATTATATCTTTTAATTTTATATTTTCACATATTTTAATTTACTTTTTTGTTTTATCAATTGATTTTAGTTACAGAATAAATAAACATTTTTTATAGAATCGTTTAATAAATTTTATCAATAATATTATGTTATTTTTATTTAATCATTGTTCTACAATTTTATTACACAAAATATTAAAATAATAATTATTAATTAAACATAGATATAAAAATCTTGTCCGGTTTTTGTTTTTGCAGATATCTTGTCTTAGTGAGTGACTAATTGAAAAACCTTTTTTTTATAAGTAAAATTGGTTAATAGGTTTTTATTGTTTCATTATTAACAAAATGATTATCGATATTCGATTGGAAACCACATAATTTTTGAAAAACTTCTGAAGAATTTTTTAAATATTTCAATCATTGATACTTTTGTAACTTCGTCCTAGCACCATTAATTGGGCAAAACTAAAATAAAATTAAATTTATATGGTAAAATATCCACACTCGTGTAGTTCCCGGAATTAAACAACAATTTATTTAATAGCGCTAAGCACCCGTCTGAAGGAATAAGATGGATTCATCTTTTTTTTCAAAATATTTATTAGTAAAGTAATAAAATTAAGCAAAAAAATAAGTAAATGTTTAATTTTTTATAATCAAAATCAATTGATAAAACAATGACTAAATTGAAAGAACTGAAAAAATAAAAAATTTAAAATTCTTACAATAATTCTCAATTAAAAATTATATTTATTTATAAATTTCTGTTTAATTATGGTTAGCATTTAAATATTTTTAAATCCATCTTTTCCTTTTTTGGAAAAATTATTTAATTAAAATTAATGTTTTAAAAGTTTTCTAAGCAGAAATATTATTTTATTTTGTTTCCATTTCATTTCTTGTTTTTTAAAATTTGTATTAATTTAATTTTTAATAATAATATAAATATTTTTTTTTATTCTATTTTCATGTTCGGAGATGCTGGAGATCTATCTGCTTGCAGCCATTCTTGAGTTTTATATTTAATAATGTTTTTATGTGTTTATTTATTGAAAGCTTAAGATAATATATGTGTTTCATTGAATTTACTTCATAAATTATTTTCTTCTTTTTTATATCTATAAATTAATCATAATTTTTATTTAATCGTTTTTTTCTCTATTTGCCAACTTTACTTTTTATATAATCGATTTATTTAATATTTTATTTTGTATTAATATTTTCATTCGGTTACTTAGCATTTATAATATTAATTAATACAACTTAATTCTGCTTTAATTATTATTTTATTTACTTGAATATTTTACTACTTAGAGTGTCAACTAAGTTTTGCCTCTCGAATTTTTTTTAATATTCAAAATTTTGTAACATTTTTATTTGTTGGTATTTTACTGTGATCTTTTTTTTGTTTTGTTGGTCTGGAGTTTTCTAGATTTTTTTCCTTCTATTTTGGTGACTATGCCAAAATAGATATTCTTGCACTAATTTTTTACGAATATTTTCTGGTTGAAAATAAAATTTATTCTTTCATGAAACAATTTTTTATTATTCGAATATGGCCTTATATCTGTCATATCCTTTCAACCCGAGCTTGTACTGTTCAACTACGTGCATGAAGTTTGAGCTGTACAGGTTCAATGACACCCAGAACTCAAATCTAAGGCCATATTCAGACTCAGCGTGGCAGATTTAGCCAAGATTATGTAAATTCACTGTTTTCAAATGGCATTACAAAATTATTTGTTAGCTGTGGTTCCGAAAAATGCCGTTTTTTTAGACCACTTTTCAGCCTCGTACTTCCAATAATCTATTTTTCAGGTACTCATTTTTGCTTTATTGTATTTTTATAGTCCAAACTTTGCTCTATACATTCAAGTTTTCTCTGTCTCTGTATCTTGTTTCATTTTCCTTAAATTAGCCATCAAAAATATTACCCCGAAATTGACCATTTCTACTTTATCAACTCTAACTCCTTATTAACTTTTCCATTTCTATTGGTCTTTTGCCTGAAAAATGGCAACTCATTATTTAAATTTTTATGTTATTGAATTTATTTAATTTATAAATTTGCATTTTTTAATTTTTGTTATCATTGCATTAAATTCCATATTTTTAAATAATTTATTTATTATCTCTTTTTTAAATTATATATTAGAAATATTGAACGAAAAATATGTGCAAATTGAGTTTTTTTTCTTGGGAAAATCCCCACTCTTTATGTGCTCGAAGACTTGAACAAATTAATTTACAATTATTTTAATTATAGTTTATCTATTTCTTAGTGTTTATTATTTTTAACTTTTTAGAATTAGACTTTACGATTTAAAAAAGAAACTTGTTTGTTATTTATATTGTCTAAAACTATTATATGTTTTTTCCTATTTATTTGCATTATTAATAATTTAAATTTATTATGTATGATATTTATAATTTTATGGTCAAAGATATTTAAAGGTAAAAGATAATAATAATCACATAATATTTCAAATTTTAATTTCATCTTAAATTAATTTTTTAATTTTAAAATTATTTACAACTATTTATTGATAATTTAATATATTTTATTTTCATTTATTATCATATTTTTAAATTCGCAGAAATTTATAATTAATTTTTCAAAATGAAATTAAATTTTGTAATTTTATTTAAGTTTACGATTAATTCAAATTTGAGCGTCAAATTTTTGAATTTTTAATTGTCACGTTTAAAAAAAGTAAAATGTTTTTTTTGATAAAAAAGGATACATAAATTAAAATAAATTAAATTATAAATCAAAAATACAATATTTGTAGCTCTCGTAATAAAGAATTTACTTATATTTATGCTTATTAATCAAGCATTTTATTATATCTTTCTAATTTATTTTCATGGCATAATCAACTATTTTGACTTTGTTCCATATCTGTTTCTCTATTAAATAAATATAATTTCAATTTAAATATTATGTCAAGAAAATATTTTAAAAACGTACAATAATAATAAATTTAATTATTTTTTATGTTTTTTTTAATCAATTTAGCAACATTTCCTTTTCTAATTTTCAAAAAATATTTAGGTAAGTACATAATTATGAATATTTTTTATTAAAATTTTTATAATAGCATAAGTTTTTTTATAAATTTTAAAAAAACCACAATTTGAACGATAGGAAAATTTTAAATTGTTATATATCCCTAAAATTTTGATTTTTCATCAAAAATTCATTTAAATAAATTTTTGAGCTTTGAAATTTCCTAAAATTAATATTTTATTTGCCACCGAGCCTATTGAAAATATTTTTTTTAAATATTATTACATTAAATTGTTAGAATAAATAATCATTGATTAATAACGCTAATAGAATAATTCAATTTTTTGGCTCAATTTGCAAATCGACCGATTTTGAATTTTTATTTTCTCAAAAATTTTTTATAAAATAATATTATTTTTTTAAATCAAACATTATTTCGATTGTATTTGTAAAAATCTAAATTTAATTGATTTCTGCAATGACAAAAAATTACTTTATAAATCGGTTTATAAATATTTATATTTATCTATAATTTTGTAGTTAAATATTTGAAAAAATTTATGTCCAAAAGCATTCCCGAATCATTCAAACTTTAAATGATAGGGCATAATAAAAAAAATAAATTCTAAAAAAAAATTACAAATTAATATTTATTTTATATTATTATTGGCATTCATTATAAGAGCACCTGATATATAAAAAGAAAATAAGTCCAATGTTCATAGTTAATGTTTCAGTTTTCTCAAAAATGAATGATCCGAAAAAGGTCTTATTTACGCCAAAAGAAACACCAATTAGTGCGCTATTAAAATTGCCCCGCTAACTCCCATTGTCGACGAGGAAATTTCCCATGACCCAAACAACCCCCTTTTTTGGCGGTGTAAAGAAATGCATCAAATGTTTAATGGACCCAAACTCAATTTTTTGTTGAGAAAAAAACTTTGAAAAAATTCCTGCTAAGTTAACTTTTGATACTGATCAAAAAAGTCTTTTAAACTAACTTGGTCAGATCATTCCTTCATGGTGATCTAAAAAGCCAAAAATGCCTTGAAATCGGGAAAATATTCGAAAAAATTTCTAAGGGGTTATGAAATTTTTCTGGAAAATTTCAATAGGCCACCAAAAAAAGGGACAAAATTCTCTACCGAATTGCCTTTTGAACGGTGAGTCTACGACGAATACCCGCAGAGCAAGAGAGGTGATCAAAATTGGGCAATTCAAAATAACTGATTTCTACCGTATTTCAAGGGAAAATGCTCAAAAATTGATCAATTCTATGGAATCAATTTTCTTATGTTAAAAATTTGTTAAGCATTTTATGGAATATTTGTTTTTGTAATTGTCCATAATAATTGATCATTTTTACCAACAAATGTCTTTAATGCATTGATATGATCACGTTTCATGTCTTATTTATGTTGTAAATGTAAGGCTCGTTTTTTGCATATTATTAAAATATTAATTTTTAAAAATAATCATAGTTTAAGTTTTATAAAGCAAAAATTTATAATACATTAAAAAAAAATTAAATGTTTTATTAATAATAATTATTTAAATATGTTTTTAATATATCTTTTGTTGGTTTTGAATTTGTAAAATAATTTATTCCAGTTTAAAAATAATTAATTTTATGTATTTTTTAATAATTTTATTAGAGCATAATTCTTGTCTCAATGTACGGATCATCTTTATTTTTGGAATTGGCTTTTATGCCAATATTAATAAATCAATCAACAAACGTGTATTTAAATATTGTTTATTTAACATCTTGATTTGTGTTTTTAGAAATAAATTATAGTACATTTATTCATTTTAATTGTTTACATTTTATTGAAATCATATAAAAAAAATACAAACCAAAAAAAACTAATTTCTTTTCAAATAATTTTTTTTGTTTCAGGAGAGCTCAGAAATATATTATTTTTTGTTAAAATTAATAAAAATAATTTTGGGATATTCAAAAAAAATTTGCGAACTAAATTTAGCAAATTAATTTGTCGCTATATTTGAACTATTTTCAATTTTTTGCTAGTTGTATTTTTGTAATTTCATATTTATTTATTAAAAATGCAAATTGACAGAAATTAATATTGCATAATATTTTCCAAAATGTGACAAGGCCAAAGATTGAGTGCATTTAACGGACTTAACATTAAAGCAATTAAAACTTAAAATTAAATTCAAAAAAGTTAGCAATTAGATAACTAAATCAGTTTAAATATTCTTTTTATAAGAATAGATTACAACTATTTTATATTTTTCTTTAATTTTGAGAGGACTAATATCATTTAAACATTATTGTCGTATAAATAAAAAATTTTATATTTCTCTTAATAAAGATTTATTTATATTTAGTAATATTATTTTATATATATTTACATATAAAAATTTAATACTATAAAAATAGATGCATGTGAATTAAAATTTTTTTAATAAATAAATTTGATTAATTGAACTTGATTATTTTCAGTCAAGAATTTTATTTTATCTTTCAAAATGACTTCTTATTCGCGCTGATTGAAAATTGAATAAAAATATGTATTTAAATTTATTAAATTTTGTTGATAATTACAATGTTTAATGTTTATATTTTTTCATAATTTAATATTAAGTTACAAAAAAGAGAATAAAAACTTTATTATAAAAAATTTAATTACTATTTGCTTTAATTAATATACTATTTCTTTTTTGAAATCAGGTTTTACTCTGTGGTTGTCGCATGTCTCCAATTATGTTTTTTATGTTTCCGTTAATATATTTAAATTTTAAATAAGTTCACACTTCGTTTTAATATTTTTTTTACTATTGTGAATATTTTATTTTCAAACAATATAAAGTATTTTATTTTTTCTGATTTTAAGTATTTGTTGATATATTAAAGTTCGGTGATTGTTTTAATGTCAATTTTAAAATGAATGAAAATTTTTATGTAAAGTAAAATATTGTTGAATTGTAACAATTTATTTTCAATAACAAAATTTTTTAACAAGTAGTAACATTAATTATTATATTCTTCTATTTTCATGCCCTTTAATTATTCTTTATTGTGATGTGCGTCGTTTACGACATAAATAATTGCATTATTTATTTCTCTTTTTTAAATGTCTAGGACAGCTTGCTAAAATAGCATAATCAAGAAAAAATATTAATTAATTAAAATAAAAAGATGGCACGGGTTACTTACTTATTAATAGAGCCCGGATTTTTATGTGCTAAAAACTCCATGGAAAAATCAAATGTGTTTTTACATAAAAATTGCAAAAAGCCTTATTCTTTCTCATTTTCGCCCGAACACTCGCAAATCAAATACATTTCGAAGGTAAATTTGGTCTTTTTCTGAAAATTATTTTTATAAATTAAAAGTTCCAAGTAGAGAACTTGAATACAATGACTCAATTAAGAAATCGATTTGGCTATTTTGTATTCGAAATAAATTAAGAAATTTTGAAAATTTGTTAAAAATGACAAAAAAAATTGATTTTAGGGTGTATTTTTCAATTTTCTTTTATTTTTATTACAAATTTTTCTCAAAAAAGCCAAAATGTTAGGAGAAAATACCATTTTTGGGCTTCTCTCGTCATAACTAAGCCGCAGAAAAAATATGTAAAAACCTAAAAATCCGGGCTCTACTTATTAAGCAAATCAATTAATTAATTCAATTACATCATACACTGTGGAAAAGATTGCTTCCTTAATTTAGTAATTAGAGATCGGACCAGTCGGTTTTTTTTGGTTTTTTTCGGTATTTTTCGGTTTCGGTTTTTGACCGAAAAAACCGACCGAGAAAATTTTGAGTTTTTCGGGTTTTTTCGGTTTCGGTTTTTTTTCGGTTTTTAACCGAAACCGACCGACCGAAATAATCAGAAAACCGAAAAAACCGATTGACTTTTATCAAAAATCAGTTTTTTTAGACAAAATCAGTTAAAAAATAGCATTAAAATTATTTAAAAAAATTTGAACACCTTTCTTCATTGCACATGCGCAGAAAAAATATGCAAAAGAATATAATTTACATCCATTTTTATAACATATTAGGTTATTAATTTTCAAAAAAGATAATATTGTCCATTTTCTTTCTTTATATTTTTTTTCTATTGAAAGCGGATTTTTTTCTTTGTACAAAGATACGATTATTGTTTAAAGAGCATTTTACTTATTTAAATAGATGACATTTTCATAATTTTTTTTACATTTTTTATAAATATTTTTTGCGTTTTTGGTTTTTTTTATTTTGAGTCAATCCTGAGTTGAACGTAACTTAACCCGATTGACTAACCCTCAGCTGCGGGTAACTTTTCACCCCGCACCTAAAAAAAGTACATAGAATTAAATTAGGTATTGAAAGAGTTATGAATAGAAAATTCAATCATCTCTATTTGTAAAGTAATTTCATCATAGTGATACTAAAAGTTTTGTATTAGTCACTATTTGTCATTATTTTGGATTTTTTTAACTATTTTGGCACTTTTTCTCATTATTTAAAAAAAAAAATGTTTTTTGGCTTCCTTTTTTCAATTTTCCAAAATTAGTACACCATTCGATAGAGCTTCAATAGCTTTACAATTTAGTTCAGAGGTGATCTTTAGCTTTTTCTGTTAATAAAAATGTTTTATTGCTTTTTAAAACGGTCAAATTCGGACAAATTTGGTATCATTCGAAAGCTCTTGATCAGCTGAGTCTAAAAAACAAGGTATTAATTCGAACCGATGCCATCTAGGCACTGGGACAACTGAGCCCTTTGAAAATGGACACTTCAGTACCAAAAGAAATAACCATTTAAAAGCAAAAAATTCGCAAAAGGGAGCATGCGAAGACGGAGCAAGTAGTGGGCCGAGACGGAGGGCGGAGGAAGAATCACGCGCGGACTTCTTCCGTAGCCCGTAGTCTCGCCCCACCTACTGGCCGCCGTAGTCGAGTGTGCGGCGGTTTTTTAGCGCAATAAGCTACATAAATTCAATTTTTCAAATTTGACGGATTTTTGTTATTCTTTGACTGAACCGGTTTTGAGAACATATATAACTTTTGCCAATTTCTTTGTTATCCAAAAATTTCAGTCCCGGGTATGTAACTCTTTAGGGATTGGTTGCCGCCAAAAAATTCTTTCGGATTGTTTCATTAGAGACCGAGAGGAGTTGAATTGTATATATACATTTTTAATCCCGTCAGTATTCTTCATTTTTACCCAAACCGGCGAATGATACCAAATTTGTCCGAATTTCACCGTTTTAAAGGGTCAGGGGCCTCCTTTTTCAGTCAATTTTTCGAGTTTTAAACCGGTTCAAAAACCGGTTTTTTGGCATTTTCGCAACTGAAGACCTACTTTTTCGTGCATAGCTCGTCGAACGAATCGATTGTTACGGGGGCTTGACTATACTATATCCTGTATATTGTTACTATTTATAATGATGGTAATTAAAGAAAAATGTATTTTTTAATATTTCCATTTGGTTCTATTTTATTTCCTCATATTATTTTTTGTTTCTCAGTTTATCTGTCATCTAGGTTTTTTCGATAATATCGTATTATCCAAGAGAAATATTGAAATTCTGTATATGTGCTTATTTTTTTAAATTATTTCAAATATTTTTCAAAATTTCTCAAAAAGAAGGCGACATTAGCTTTTTCAGTTCAAATGTAAATTTTTGAATTGTCTCAAAAAATTAGCTATTCTTAAACGGCTGGGAGAACAAATTGAAAAATGCCTTTTTTGATAAAACTATAAAAAACTTTTCAATTTTTAAGTACAGTTTGTTTTGATTTAGAAATAAAAATGCTAATTGCGAAACTTGGATTTTCGATGTTTTGTTCGAGATCGGGTCAAGAGTTCCGAATTTAGAACAATTTAATTATATAATTTTATTATTTAAAATATTTATATCACTGATGCATTTTCCACTAACGCATTTTCCGATCATAATTAATTTTTTTAATATTTAAAACATCATTCAAAAAGTTTTATTGATGATATCATTAAACCATATATTTAAATTTTTTACAATTATATGTTTTTAATTAATTCCTATCTTTTATTCTCTGTTTGATTATTATTTGTATTTATTTATTTTTAAATAAAATTATTTAAGAAAGGGATAAAAGTAAGTTATAAGGAGAGAGTGGCGCAGTGAGTGATCGGAAGAAGCGATGCCTCCCTCTGATTTGTAGAACCCTTGAATTAATTTTAACCATTTTGAAACCAATTTTCCAATATCTGAAATTATTGCGCCCAATTAATGTAAGGGATTAAATTTTTTATTAGTCTTTCAAAATGAAAATTTTTTGCTTTTTTAGCCTGAGCGAAAAATAAAGAAAAGTATTTTTAAATATTTTATTTATTTTAAATAGGTAAATAATGTTTTCATTTTTCTTATTTTTTATTTTTCATTCTATTATTAAACTGATGCAAAAATTACTTTTAATAAAAATTCCATGACCATGAATTGGTTTTGTGAACAAACAAAGGTAAAATTAATTACCATAATTGGTCTTTTTAATAAATGAATTGTTTTAATGTATTTGAATGTTTATATAAAAAATAATTCTCATATAAATTTTATGTCTTTAATAATTATGGGTATAAATATATATTTAATAGATCTTATTATTTCTTTATTTTTTGAACATTTTTTTATAAGTTGGGTAAAATTTTATTTCTCAGCTTCATATAGCTTTGAGGCAACTGCAATTAAAAATATTTTTAATTTCAAATTAAATTGATAAGCTGTTATAGAAATTTTCCGGGTTAGAACGGAGAGCTTTTATTAAAGTTCATAATTCAGATTATTTTCATGTAAGAATAATCAATGTCCTAAATAATTAAGCAATTTTAGTGATAATTGCTTTTACATTATTAAATTGTTTTAATGACACCAATTTTAATAAATAATACCTCTTCCATTGTTTTTTCGTTTTAGTTAGAGTTTTTAGTTTAGCTATTTTAGCTTCACAACTATCGTAAATAAATGTAAAAATATTTTTATTTTATTTAAACATATTATTAGTTTTTCCTTTTTATTGTATATTTATCGCTGCATAATTATTTTCATATCTTGTCTCTGTATTTCCCGATCCATTGGCTCGGCTTCGCTAGGATTTTTATATTAATAAATGCATTTTTGTGTTCCTGTTTATTAAATGCAAATTAATAAATTGCTCTGTTTTCCATTTTAAATAATTATTTAATTTGTCTTTGAATATTTATATTTTTCTAATTTCATTTCGTGATTAGTGAAATCAAATTTCTTACAAATATTTGATTTTTCTTGTTCTGTTTTTTTAAATATTGCTTTGCTATAAATTATTCTCCGGATCAGAATATTATTGCTTTAATCGTGTCGAGAATATTTTTGAATTGAAATAATATAAATGTATCTTTTTGTCTTTATCTTGATAAATAATTTTGTTCGTTTTTTTATCTGCTAGATTTAGTTCGTTGCCAGTACCGGGCGTAAATATTTGTTTTATAATTAAAATAATGAATTATTATTATAAAATTGTTTTTTGCAATTGCAAATATTATTGTTTTATTATTTATTTTACTCATTTTGATAATCATATTTTATTTATAAATTTCTATATAATTATCGTTCGCATTTAATTAAGTTTCAATAATTTTAACATTCCTTCTCGCTTGAACATTATTGGCCCATTGCAGATGCAAATTATATAAATTAATATAAATATTTTTTAAAAATTCATCTTTTCCTCCTTTGAAATTTATTTAAGTTTAATTATGTTTTAAAAATTTGTTAAAAAAATATTATTAAAAAAATTAAATACATAATCCAGAAATATCATTTTATTTTATTTCCTAAGATATGATTTTAATTGAATTTTCTTCACAAATTAGTATTAAATAAATATTAATTTTATAGGGTGATACGACATTTGCGGTTTTACATTTGCGGCGCCCCGCCAAAACGACGTTTGCGCGCCGACATTTTGTGGAGCCCCCCCCCCCCCCCCCCCTCCCCCCCCCCTCCCATAATCATCGCTGCAAATGTCGAATCACCAAATATAAATACTGTTTTGTGATAAAAAATGTCTTTTAGCAATTCTCAGCACGGAAAATGATATATATAATTCGATATTAAATAATGTTATTCACTTTATTTAATTTTTATATACGAAAAATTAATTAAATAATGAATTATTTGATTTATGATGCACCTATTATTTTAATTTTATGGCAAATTATTATGTTTAATTAATTTTTACTAATTTTAATAAATGGCTTTTAGGGTTTAAAAATTCCAAAATAATTAACTAAGAGTTTCTCACTTTTTAGCACATTTATTTTCTGGCTTTTTATGTTTAAACATTTAACCACTCAATTATTTAAATCGGATATTCATATTTTTTCGATTACCTTTTGATTTTTCAAACCCATCAAATTGTAGTTCTAAAATAATTTGCATTATTATAATATGTAAGAATTTTGTTTAAATAATATTTAAAATTTTTTTTACTATTTAATATAATTTTTTCTTTATTACTATATTCTTGTGTTTTTGCTATGTTACTATTTGCATAACTAACAGATAAAATACATTTTATCACAATAATTTTTAAATAATTATTTGGTTATTTACAACGAGATGATTTTTTAATATAAATGTTTATTTGTACAAAGAATTTTTAGAGTTTTATAAGTTAAAGTTTGTTAATTGATTTTTTATTCTTCTTGTCATTTTTAATCAGTTGTGAGTTTAGTTTTATTTAAAATATATTTATTATTATGCAAAAATAATTTTTTTTCAGATAAACATATGTTTTTATGTTATTCAATGATGATAAAAGATAAAGGATATTTATAAACTATAAAATTTTATTTTAAATTTTAATTATTTTATTAAAAATTTGTTTAATTTCCAAATATCTTTTAATAATATTAAATATTAGTCAACTTATTTGTTATTAGTAAATGATACTTCATGTTTTTAATCATTAATCACATTAAATAATTGTTAATGAGATTTTAATTATATCACTTATTTTTCGATATCATGGATATATAAATATTTTTCGTCCAATTCACAAATTTTTCTTTTTTTTTTCATGTATATGCTGTTATAAAATTTAAAAAATATTAATCTGAATGAATGTTTATTAATTTTTATCTTATTATTGTTTTTTGTTTATATAAATCTTGTTAGAAACAAAAAAAAACAATTTTAAATTTTAATAAAAAAATTTTTATGTTTGTTGTAAGATTTATAATTGAATATAATTATTTTTCAATCGCTGGGACCGGTTTAAATCTGCAGGCGCAGTGTAGATGAAAATATACATTATAATATTTCTTTTCTTAACTTAAAATAATAGAATGAAAATAATTTGAATTAAATTAAAAAATTGAAATATTTATACTTTTGTTAAAAAATGTTATTCATCTAAAATGACCTGAAATATAATTATCTTACTACAAAACCCAGGATTTGTAGATTTACTATTTGAATTAAAAAGAAAAACGATTTAAAGAACTTATGAAAATTAAATTTATATTTTTTCGACTTTATAATTTTAAACTGACTTAAAAAGTGAATTTCTCAAAAAAGTTTATTTTTACACATTTCACTAGCAAAATGCTAATAATTAAATTTTTTTAAAAAAGTTGCTAAAAATGTGCCAAATATCATTAAAACTACCCTCAAAATTCCGAAATTTTAAACTTTCAGTAAGGTGAAATTATTTTTATTTTAATAAAGAAATAATCATTTAAAATAATCGAACTTTCAACATTTTCACACCGTTTTTTTGGCGCCCTTTTTCCAAAAAATTATTGGGACAGGGGGGGGGGGGGCGGCGATTTGCGCCGCCTGAAAAAAAGAATGCAAAGAAATTCAAAACTTTTTTTCATATTTCAAGCGCATATGCCAAAATACAGATTGCGAAGTACAATCTTGTAAATTAATACAATCAAAATTTTCCAAGCGTGAAAGCCTAAATCCAACTACGTACTTGCATCCAAGTACGAAAATATTAAAATTCATTTTGCAATTATTGAAATTATTTAACATTTCGTGACGAGACGAAAATCACAAAATATAACTTTAATATTGAATTTAAGGTATTTCAAATTCTTAAATAAAGCAATACACAAAAGATCATCGAAACCATGGTAAAGCGTGTTTAATATTAAAATTAAATTTATTTGAACCGAAGAAACTTGCAACAAATTAACATGCGTTATAAAAACTAATTAAAAATTTCTTTATTAAATAAACTCCCAAAAATTCTTTCATTCGAAATAAATGAGATCTTTTCTGGTTTATTTAATTTAAGGCATAAACATTAACAATATTAATTTAAAAATTTTTTATCAATATCTCATTTAAAGAAGTGAGTATTTTTTCAATATTCAGAAGACACCAAAACGAAAAAATACATCTTTCAATAAATTTTTTAAAAGATAAAAAAATTTATATAAAAAAAAATTTTTTTGAACAAATCAGCATAATTTAAAATTAAATAAAAATTTAAACAATCGGTGTTTAAAAAGTTGATGAGTTAAGCTGAAAAATAAGTGCTATATTTTTATTATTTTTATTTATGTATTATTTTAAATTTTAAATAAAATTAAAACAAATTTTATAATATTTTTATTTCGAATTTTAGTACCAAAATCAACATTTTATTATTATTTTTGGAATTGTTTATGTTTAAAAACCGGTAAAATGAAAAGGAGTGAGAATTGATTTTCTTAAACTTTCATTAAATTTTATTTTAACTTAATAATCATTTTAATTTTTGTCGTAATTAAAGCCGCGATTTTGGGCATGGAAAACAGCTAAATTGGCACATAAATAACTTAGTAAAACTAAGCAAATGAGTGTGTTGCGACATTGCGCGCGAAAGAAAATGACCCCCAAAAAGTGAGTTTTTGTTTATGTAACATTCAAGGATTTCTGGATAACATTAAAACAACTTAATATAAATTAAATAAATAAGAAAAAAATCTAATTATAAAATATAAGTTATATTTCGAATTTTAATTTTCTAGAGAAGCCCATTTTTCAGTGCCGAGAATAGTTGAAAGACAAATTGAATATATTTTATTTCTCTCTTACATATTCATCAAATGTTCTACTGATAGTCATGTAATAAGTAATATAAATTCATTAATAAATAGTTATTTAAAGAAAAGATTAATAAAATAAGAAATGCATTCTGTTTTTATAACTGAAATGCACAAAATAATAATACTATGTATTTTCATATTAATATTAATGGAAAAAAAACATTTAATTAATAAAAGTTTATTATGTATAAGAAGCAGCTTTTTTAATTTTAATTTTCAATTTTGAATTAATATCATTTTTAATGAAACCAAGAACGTCAATAATTTACTAATAGAGAAATATGACATTTTATCATATTACAAAAAATTTTAAATCTCCGCCACGACAAAGTTTCAACGAAGAAGAAACAAAACAAGAGTAAAAAACAACAGAAAATGTCATGTTTAATCACAGAATTTAATATTTAAAATAATTAATATTAATATTGCCTTAAATAAGTAATTAAAAAATATATAAATAAATAAATAGTAATTCATAAGAGTTAATAATAAAAATCATTACAGGGTAATTAAAAGTTTTGGTTGAAACGTTTGTTCGATTATATGATATAGAATCTAAATGTCTAAGAGATCATGAAGACAAAATGGTTGAATTCATAATTTAATTTTTTTATAATAAAGATTAAAAATAATTAAAATGATGTCAGAAAAAATAATATATTAAGGCATTTTAAGGGAATTTCATACATTTATTATGTTAAAATAAATTGTTTGTTTTTTATATTTAATTATAATGAACAACATAAAATAGCTATAGAAAATTTCCAATTATTGTTAATTTTCATAATTTAAAATTCATTAATATTTATTTTAAAAAATAAATAAAACACATCAACTTAAAAATTTATGGACTTAGGGTTCCACTAATATAGGAAGAGGGCCTTTAATTTTTTCGTTTAATTGTGCTTATAATTTTCATGAATTTATTAATCAAGAAGTATTAATTAAAATATATTGCCTTTTAAAACATTTTAATACACAAAATGTTTTATTTTTTGTATATCAATTTTTGATAATGACAAATAAATTATGAAAGAAGAAAGAAAATGCATATTTTAAAATAAAAATTTTAGATTATTGGAGAATATGAAAAAAAAATTTTAATATGTTAATTACAACAAAAAAAAAGAATGTTTATTATAAATTTTTAAATGAAATTTCTTTTATTAATCAATAAAACAATTTCAAATAGCAAACTCAAGCCGAACTAAGGTCCGAAACGACTGATCTGCATGAAAATTAATTTAATTAATTAATGCTTTTAAGAGAGAAATCACAGTAAACAATCGATATTATTATTCTATTCTATAATTTAATGTTTTAAAAATATTAATTCTTACTTAAGAAGCTTCATTTGCTAAATATATTATATAAATTTATATTATTTATTTAATTCTTTCGTTTTTACCCAAAATTGGCCATATGTATAAAAAAAAAATTTAAACAAAGATCGAAATAAAATAATGATGAGAAAGAAAAACGACAACAATATAAATATTATTTAAATTAATTAATAGAATATTAAAAATATATGTTTTAGTAATATCATCAACTAAAATGTTTTAAATATTTTAACAAGTTTCATAGAATTAATTATAATATAAAACTTCTTAATTAAAATAAAAATAAATAAAAGAAAAAATAAAATAAAAGTAAAAAATTATAAAAAATATTTTTATTTTTCGAATTTAATTTTGCCCGTTTTTCAGTGCTAAGAATAGTTGAAAAAACTATTAAGTATAAAATGCGTAATTGACACCGCAAGAGCACTACACGGTAGAAGAACATGAAGATAAAATAAATAATAATAATTGATATTGAAAATAACAATTAATATTAATTTAAATAAATTTAAAAAAATAGAAAGGAAATCAAATGGAAATGTAATGGTCGCGCTGGTTTTGTTCGTTTCGCATGAGTGAACATTGTTATATTATTAGCAAATTGATACTTAGTGTTAGAAAAAGTAGATTTTCGAGCATTATTGATAATAAAAATTTTACAATCTGATAGTGGACAATAATAGAGATTTATTTTTAATTGCTCTGAACTGTGCGAATTCTGCGCTAACAATAAGCAATTCGATGTCATCCGATCCGAATGTTAATTCGTTTTTGCAATAAATTACTGACTATGTTTTTTAATTGTTTAAACTAGTTTCTATGTCCATGTTTCGAAATTCCTTTTAAGTAACATATATGTTCAAATAAAAAAAAAATAGCAAAGATTTTAACCTAATTAAAAATAATTTATTCTTATAATAAAATAAATATATAATATGCATTATAAAGAAATACAAAATTTAAATATGAATTATTTTAGGAGTAAAAATGATTTTAAATTCATATTTTAAACAAAAAAATAAATAAAAGGAAATGAATTTGCTTTCATAAACTTGAATACATACTGTACTTAATTAATTACTCAAGGGAATTGCTAATTGTAAGTTGCAACGGAAGAGAATAGAGCAAAGATTAAAAAAGACAAAGAGATAAAAGATAACCATATTTTAGGTTAACATTAAAAAATGACTTTTACAATAATTTAATTTATTAGACATAAAAAACGAACTTCAAAATTCTTGGAAATTAAAAATTGGTAAAAAATAAAAATGAGAACAATTCAAAAAAAAATCAATATAAAAAATTAAACTTTACCAAAATATGAGAAAATCCAATTTATGATAAAATCTTTTTTTTTTATTAATGTGATTTAAATAAAATTGCCAAAGGCAAAATAGCCTTAAACAATAATTACATTTTTGTTAATGCGTACAAAACAAATGAATTACGTTCAAAAGCGGATCGTTGAAAATTATTAAATTATTATTGAATGCTATTAAAATGCCTTTAATGAAAAAATAAAGAAACATATTTTAACTTTTAAATTGCTTAGAAGAAGCTGCTGCGTTCCGTAAACCTTTTGAATCTAGGGATGCAGGGTATTTAAAGAATAGTATTTTTTAATTCTTAATTAGTTGTAAGCAATTAAAACAATAAAATTATTTAATAATTTATTAATTCTTCTTGATAAATAATAAACTAGCAAATACAAATTATTTTGAAATAAAAAATATAAACTATCGTTGGAGAAACAACAGCTTGTTGTTCGGGGATGGAATTGGAAAACAGAGTTGGGGATTGGATTTGGGGGGAATATTTCAAAGTCAATACCACTTTAATTTTAAAGTCAAATATTAACTGCTCGTTTAAACAGCAGCTTTAAAACCAAGGGTATCAAAGTTTGGGGAATTTATCAGGGAATAAAAGACAATTCATAAAATATAAATAATAAATTCAATATAAAATTAAAACATAAAACATTGATACAATTCGAAAACCAATTTCCGAATGAAGACAAATATGAAAAAGATAAAATGGACAACAAATAATATTTAAATGGGGAAATTACGCTAAAACAATCGTCATGAAAGATAATAAATGGATAAATCACTATTTATCCTACGTCCCCCGCCGCTCAAAGATCCGTGTCCTCACGGATTGGTCGCCGCGCACCTCCCCCGGGTCCAGCAGAAGTCGAGCGCCTGCGAGATGGCGTTGAACGAGGCGATCCGACGGTGCAGTGCTCATGTCGGCATTAGGTAAACATTCTGAAAAATTAAAAGAAGGAGGGGGGCGAGTATAATCGGGGCTTTGATAAATGGGGTCATTCGGACATTGACAGATTTTTGCTTTCCGTGTTCGATAATAATTGTTGACAAAATTTGGCGGAAAAGTAATTGAGAAAAGGCTTGGAGGTTTTGTTGTATTGACAAAACCATGCTTTTCAACTCCATTATTCAAATTTGGACATGATCGATAAGATTTATATTTGGAATTTACAAATATCCGTTCAGACTTTGATCTGTCAACATTTTTGGGAATTTTTGGAGATTTTTTGGGCTGATTTTTAGCCCAAATATTAAATTTAGAATTGTCCTTTTTGAAATCTGAATTGACAAAAACACGTGAATATCCCTGTTTTTGGGATTCACAAGTGATTTTGTTGTAAATTTTTTGATTGGGAACTGTCGGTTGAAAGAATGAATTGGTTTTTCTGGAAGGATGACATTTTTCCACTCGACTTTTCGCGTCTTCCTTTTTGTCGGAGCATCTCAAAATTTTCTGAAATTTAATAGAAAATTTTTTGAATCCTTTCCTCTTCAAAAATTTTCCAGCAAAAATTGACTCCAACAAATTTTTGAATTCGTCTCTTTCGTCAGATACGTCCATCAAATCCTTTTCCAATCGATGGATTTTCTCTTGAAATCCATTTTCCGATACCTTTTCAACCTTTTTCGTCTGATCAAATTCGGAAATTGGACTGTTGTTTTGCACAAAATCTTTATGCATTTCCAACAGTTGATTTGGATTCATTTTGGACTGTTGGGGATCGAATTGAATTGCATTAAAAAGCAGTTTTTTGGGATGAGATTTAAAAAATTTCCTGAAATATGGTTGTCCACCAAGATTCGGCTTCCAAACTCCTTAACTTTTATCGGGATAGGCTTTGTGCTGTAGGGAAAATAAGCTTTTTGGGATTTTTCCACAAAAATTTTTGAGAAAGAGCCATTGAGAATTTGTTGGTTGCCGTCCCACTCACAAATGGAATGCAACTCCATCAAAATCTGCTGCTGATTTGGCTTTTCCTTTTTTGTGGGTACAATCGGTTGAAAAGGAATTTTTGCTCCTTCAAATTGATTTTGCACTTTTTCGAAGCCTTTCAAATGTTGCTTGTTCGGGTCGTGCTCACTTTCAGAACGAATTTGGAAATTTTTTGGATGCTCATCGAATTGTTGAATGAGCGGATGCTGATAAGAAATTTGGTGGTGCTGTTGTCGGCACTTTTGAGCATACCGCACCGGTTTTTGCTCTAGCATGCTTTCGCTTCTCGTCCGATTTTGAAAATATTCGCCTTGAATTTTCCGAACTGGATAAAATTCATTTTGGCAATTTCGAATTGGGATGTTTTGAGAATTCATTGGGGGAATTTGATTTGAAAATTCACAAAAGTTTTGTTGATAAAATTGGCTTCGGTCTGAATTCCAATTTGATCGGCTGTGTCCGACTTCATAGCCATTTTGGCCGTAACTATTTTCAGGGATTTGGAAATGATTTAGGGGAATTTGACTTTGATTGGAAACTTTTTGGTAAAATTGGTTTCGGTCTGAATTCCAATTTACATGAGAGACTTCTTCATCAATATCATTTTGGCCATAATTTGCTGAAAATCGGCGCCGAACCGGTTGCCGACTTTCCATGCCACAATAATTTTCGCTCAAAATGCCAAAATTTTGAAATTCGGAGGCATTATTCCCAACCATTGGTTCTTGTTGGTAAATTTGGGGAGGAAGGGCAAATTGAGAAAAATTGTGAAATTGATTTTGAGGCGGTTGGAATATTGATTTTGGGTGCAATTTTGTTGGGTCATTTGGCTGTGATGAGAAAAATTTTGAAAGGGTTGAGATTGGTAGGAATAATTTTGTTGAAAATTTTGGCCTTGGGACGAAATTTGCAAACCTCCGTTTACATTTTGGTTCTTCCTTGAACGCGAAGACTCATTCAAATAGTAGTTAAGCAATACATTCATTGCTTAACGGCCGAAAATAAATTAAGAAAAGCTGAAAATTGCTGCTGAAAAATAAATAAGCAAAAATTCGAAATCAAATAAATTGGGAAAGGTCAAATGCTCCTTGTTGCACAAATCGGTCCGCTTTTCGCTGTCAAAAGGTTGGATTTACGCCGTCTCTGCAGGAGCGCCACGTTGGAGAAACAACAGCTTGTTGTTCGGGGATGGAATTGGAAAACAGAGTTGGGGATTGGATTTGGGGGGAATATTTCAAAGTCAATACCACTTTAATTTTAAAGTCAAATATTAACTGCTCGTTTAAACAGCAGCTTTAAAACCAAGGGTATCAAAGTTTGGGGAATTTATCAGGGAATAAAAGACAATTCATAAAATATAAATAATAAATTCAATATAAAATTAAAACATAAAACATTGATACAATTCGAAAACCAATTTCCGAATGAAGACAAATATGAAAAAGATAAAATGGACAACAAATAATATTTAAATGGGGAAATTACGCTAAAACAATCGTCATGAAAGATAATAAATGGATAAATCACTATTTATCCTACGCTATTTATAATATAATTATTAATTATAAGGTTTCATTTAGAATTATTGTTTAAAATTGTTTTATTACTGAAAAATGAATTAATCTTAAACTTGATCCCAAAGAAAAATCAGAAACGGTCTGAAATGCAAAGAAGGAAAAAACAAAAGTTCGCAAAAGAAAATTAAATTTATTTTAATTACATTATACAAGTTTTTTAAAAACAAAATATTATAATTTAAGTTTACATAATTCTCAAAAAGATGAAAAAATATGGATTAAAATAAAAAAAATATTAACAAATGGAAATAGCATTTGTTCTTATTAATTCCAATCAAATATAAAGCACAATGAATATTAATAAATATTATCAAATCTTATGATATAATTAATTTAAAAAAATATTTGGTTGGTAAATAAATCCGTGCGCTTTTTTTGCACTTTTTATTTTGCACGAAAGTGAAATAAGCAGACTTGGCATTTCTTTAATTTTTATTTTTAAAAATTTCTCAACTTATTTGTAAATTCGCATTAGGAAATTCCAAATGAGAAAGGTAAACAGCATGAAAAACCAAAATAAGTAATTATTTAGTTGTTTTTACACCATTAGAATATAGAATAATTATTATTGTCAATTTATTTAGTATTAATAATTTTTGCCTATTTTTAATATTAAAAATAACTAAAAGCATACGAATGCGAATTCAAATAATTTTTATTATTTATTAAGCATAGCCAAATTTTAAAAAAATAATATATAAATTTAAAAAATACATTGAGAAAATTATTACGTACTAAATTATACAAAATAACATTTCAAAATTAAAAACAAAAAATCATTTCGAATAACAAAAATTGTTAATTTACGCAATTAATTAAATCATTAAATTATTGAATTATAATTTACATTTTCAAGCAATCGTAAATTAATTATTTTATAGATATTTTTTTCCTTTTAAATATTTAACTTATAAATAACAGTTCAACCTACAAAACTATTAAATATAAAATTATAAATGTTTATTTAAGTTCATGGAAAAAATATGAGTGCAAAATTAAATATTTTAAACAAAAAAGTGCTGAGAATTATTTTTAAAATAAACTGATAGTAATAAAGAATTTTGAACTCAAAAGAAAATTTTTATTATCGAAATTAACATTTCCCAGTTAATCAGATTTCTCATTCATTTATTATTAATAAAAAAACATGAGTTACAATTAGAATAAACAATTTTGCAAATTTTTTATCCTAAAATACTTTGTTGATAATAAATTATTTTCTGCTTACTTTTTTAAATAATGAATTAAATAAAAAAGCATATAGAAAAATTAAACTTTATTATATACAATAAAGACAAACATTTTAAATCAAATATAATGAAGAAAAATATATTAGTTTATTTTTATAAATATTTATTTAAAAGAAATAAATTAAATGTACGATGCAAAAATTATTCTCTTCAGTAAATGAAAAAATGAACTTCTTCAAATGAGCTATTAAATAGAAAAATATTTACTTACATTGTAATTAAATTATGGATTAATTAAATAAGACCAGATAAACAAATTTTTATTACTATTACCAAGATTGTACTTTGAAATCGCCATTTTGCATATGAATGAATATAAAATGTCCATTTTATGAAAAATTTTAAATTTTTAGCATTCTGTCAATAATCATAAAAGCTTTCAAGAAGTTATTCACATAAAAAACATTTATTAAATAGAAAACGCTGCAACGGCGACATAACATTCATCTTAACGGTACATGAAAATAGAATAAAAATAGAGATATTATAATTTAAAAAGGTCTGGCATAAACAGTTGCTGAACAGGTGGGTCCATATACAAGAAGAAATATACAAATAAAAATAAAATTAGTATCTGTTAATAGGTGAGAATAAATATTTTAAACTAATATTAATTACAAAATAAAATAGACAAAATGTTCAGAAAAAAATAAAACATTTTTAAATAATAAATATACATTAAATATTAAAGTTATTTCATAATATTAGAAAATAAATCTATCTGAACACTAATAATAAAAGAAAAAAAACCATATTAATAACCTTATTATAATACCTCCATTCAAGAGAAATAGAAATTATAACAAAAATTCAAAGTCTCGGTTTTTCAACGTTGGGTTATTAATTATCAGGTTAATAGAAATACATTTTGGTTAGAAAATTTTCTGCAAGTCTAACAGTTAAAAAAAAGTGTGGCGCCAAAGGACTATATCTTATTAGTGTCCCCGTCCAATGCCTTTGCAGGCGCAACACTCAAAAAGCAAATAAAGTATATTACAATTTAGTATAATTTATAAAACAAAAGCAACGGACAATTTATTTCTATTTTATTTGATTTTCATATTTAAGAAGCATCTGTCTTTTTAGTTTATAATTAGATTTAAAAGATTAGCATGAAGTGAACTTAATTTTATTTTCATCTGAAATTTATTATTCTTATAATATTCAACAATTTAGAAACTTGTCCATTTTCAAAAGACATATTAAATTTGTATTTTACACAGAACAACAATTTTATTAAAAAATAATTAAAATGTAAAATTGCAATATGAGTATATTAGCAAAAACGCTTCATGAGTATTAATTAAATATTAAGTTCATTAATGTTTTATTTTTTCATAAATGAAATATATTCAAACTTTCCTAAAAATTATTATTAAATTCAAATATAATTTTCCATAGTCATTATCATGAAATTTTACATAATTCTTTACAATCCAAAGGTTTCATCTCCACGAATCATTTGTAACATTATGAATCGTTTACTAACAAATGAAAGATAAAACAATAATTTTAAAAATCTGTAAAATAAAACAAAAAAACAGTAAATTTTTTTTAAAACAATAGATAAAATAATAAAAAACAATTTCAATTAAAATTTTTAAAATGACTAAAAAAATAATCAGCAATTATAAGTCTAAATGTTCGTTTATATCAGAGTTCCCAAGTTTTTATTTAAAATAAAGACAAACGATACTAAAACTAAGATTTGGACTCCAAAAAAAGATTTCTTTCTAAAAATAATTAGCGCAAAAGAAACGCAATAAAATACATGAAAATCGATTTAAAACACATTTTATTAGCGTGAAAACATTGCCTGTCAACTGAAAATTTTAAAAATCAGCATTTTGCCGACAAAAATGATTTTAAAATTTTACTCAAAATTTAAAAAATCAATAAAAATGTTTTTTTGCGGCGCGCTTTTTCCAAAAAATTAGAGTATATGAGGCCGGCGGTGCCGATAAGCGATGCCGAGAAATTTTTTGTAATATTTAATGCGATTTGCTAACAGATTTTGTCTAAAAAAAACTTTCGAGATAGGGGGGGGGAAGGCGGTGCCGATAGGCGCCACCGGGTAAATTTTTTTTGAAAATTTGAAGCAATTAGTTAACAGATTTGCGCAAAATTATCCAAATTTTGTGTTTTTTAGGAAAAAATTTCACAAAATTGTAAAATTGTGTTTGGGCAGTTACACTATTTGTTAACAGATTTTCACCAAAAATGACCAATTTTTACGGTTTTAAGCCATTTTCTTAAGAAAAAAAATAAGTTTTTGGGGGCCGGCGGTGCCGAAAGGCGCCGCCGGGAAAAATTTTTGAAATTGGGAGTTTTGGTAGCATTTATATCAGCGAAATAAATCATTAAGCACAAAAAAATTTAAAAAGTTTGGGGAAGCCTAAAATAAAGGATAATCTTTAAAAAAGGACACTTGGGAACTCTGGTTTATATTAATGATTAGCAAATAGTGTTATCATTAAACAAAAAAATTTAAATAAATAAAAAATCAGCACGAGATGAGCTCGGCGTATCTACGACCTAAATTGAGTTACAGAGCATGAGATAAAATTGAAAAAAATGATATTTAATTTATATTAAATTTATATAATAACGCGAGAGTTACACTTTAAAATTTTTTTTTTTAATAAAAATCTATATTTAAAATAAATTCTTTTTTATTGAATCGTCATTGTCCTCATAATAGTGGAAAGATAAAAACAAAAATTTAAAAAATCTGAAAAAAGAAACTAAAAATTTAGCAGAAAATTTCTAAAAACCAAAAGTTATAATAAAAATTAATTAAATATAAAAAAAATTAGCATAAGAACATTCAGAAATTATAAGTCAATATTAATTTATGAACTTTTTGATGACTTTTTTTTTTGTCTTTTTTGCGATTTTGGTGCCTTTTCCGGACATAATTTTAATGTCTTTTTTGACGTTTTATGCCCTTTTTCATGAATTTTCAGTATTTTAAAAAAAATGGATTTTTGAAAATTTTGCTTATAATTGCAAATTTTTCCGGCGGCGCCTATCTGCACCGCCGGCCCCCAGTTTACGATAATTTTTGAAATTTAACCTCAAAATGCAAAACGGAATAAAAATTCCTGCTTTTTCGCTCCTGGGCTGAAATTTATATAACACCTGAAAATTTTAAATTAAATCAAAAGAAAACATTTTTTTCAATAATTTTAATGTATTTATTTTATTGTTATTTCTATAATACTCATTTCCTGTTGTTTTTTATTTTAAAAAGATAAAACCAAACTTTTCCAAAAATAAAAATAATTTAATTCAATTTCACATGTGTTATTATGGAGCTTCACAAATATGAAAACACAGAAAGCACTGTAATATAAGAATATAACAAATAATATTGTATAAAATTATGAATTTTTTGCCTTTAATTAAAGAAAAATTCGTTTCAATTGCAAAATGTAAAAGTAAAGAATACTTGTACTTCACTAAATCCGACAACAAATATTTCTTATGGCATCTCATACTAGAGAACGAGAGGAATTGATTAATATATATTTTTGTCACACTTTCATGCGTTACTGTTAGGAAATATACAAACATACTTATTATTAATTTTTCTTTTTTTAATTCATTTATTTTAAAACTTAATTCATATTTGTTAAATAATTTTGTTTCTGTTAAAATTCATTAAGAAATTCTTCGTTTTTGGGTGAAATACTGCACAATTAAAAATTGCAAAAATATTTATTCTTTCTTCAAATTTTCTGGGGTTTCCCAATTTTAAGCAATTTTGGGTAAGATAACCACCAAGGGGTAATTTAACAAATGGTTCAATGGAGTTTTTAATTTACATACAATCTATGTTAGTATAATTATTTCAGATTAATTTTTATTTATTTATTTTGGAATAAACATTAAATCAACAAATTAAGAAAAAATTAAAAATGAATAAATGAAAAAGCATTTTAAACAAATAATTAAAATTGAATCAATTAATCCAATGTTAAATCAGTTTTTAATAAATCAATTTACAATATTCTAAAATAATATAATTTTATAACAGAACTTAAAAAAATCTATTAACTGTTGATTAAACAAAAAAGATTTAAATTAATCGCACAATAAATATTTAGATTGGAATTTTCATATTATCTTTAAATTTAAAAATAAATTATATGTGGCGCTAATCACTCGAAAATAAACTCACCTCGTCTCATGAAAAAATAAATAAATTTGCTTAATAAATTTAAAACAAAA
Source organism: Heterodera schachtii (assembly GCA_023374025.1). Lineage (NCBI taxonomy): Eukaryota > Metazoa > Nematoda > Chromadorea > Rhabditida > Heteroderidae > Heterodera > Heterodera schachtii. The sequence goes on from SIJG01000225.1 coordinate 89,938, forward strand.
TTAATAAAATTCTTTAAATAAAAAATTTAAGAACGCATAAAAAGTCTTGTTTTAAAAGATTTAAATATAAAATATAATTTAAATATTTTAACAAAAACTTAAAATATAATTATAATCGTACGAACGACTCGACTCGACTACTCATGAATGTCATTCATCAAGAAAAAATATAAATATTCTTACAATTTAAGAAAATATTTAATATAATCTAAAATTACGCTTATTACTGAAAAATCTTGAAACTAAATATGAAAAGAAATTGAACATGCAAAAATCTAAATTAATAGAAAGCCAACAATTATTAAAATATGAAAAATAATAATAAATTGACAAATATTTAATATTTTAAAGGAAAAATTTTCACAAAATTTAACAAAAAAAAAAATTTAACATATAAAATTTTTTATTAACAATAAAACAAAAACATGAATTTTCTTGAAGAGGCAAAAAATGATTAAATTTATTTAAACAATAAATTATAAAAACTTATAAATAAGCCATTGATTTTCAGTAATTGTTTGTTCAGAGTATCATTTATTAAAATTTTATGCCATTTTTTTTTACATTTTTTCTACTTTTTTCTACAACGATTTGCCATTTCCATAGTTAAATAATTATTTTTGAAATTTGACATTAAAAATCCACGCCTTACTTATAAATATAAAAATAAAATTTTTTTTAATTTATTTTGTTTTGTTTTCAAAATTTATATTAATTTAAAAACATATCGAAATAGTTAAAACTGAATGACAAAGTTTTTTTAGTTTTCAATTGCCGAATGGAAATAAAAATCTATCAAAGTTTACTTTGTATCATATCTTTAATGAATTTTAAATTTGGAAAAAATATGTTAAAATTCTTACAAATTACAAATACTACAAATATAGCAGGTCATCTGTCACCAGGACACGAACATATTGGTGAAGACTACATAAGAGAAGTCAATCCATCCAGGGCATTTTCAGGAAGTCTTGAAGATTTTAGATTCTTTTTTTGTTTATTTTATTTATTGTTTTTCTTAATAAATTATTTTCTTTATTTATTGGTGCCTCATCATAAGAATGTTTCGAATTTTTTTATTTTTTGGTTAAGTATTTTATTTTCTGGATAATTTATGATTTATGCTTTAAAACGCACTTAGATGTTAAGGGCAATTCTTTTTCTCAAATGCTAGTCGTCTTTCTTTTAAATTTTATTTGATTTTAATATTTTAATTGTCGTAGATATTTTTAAACTGTTGAGATAAAAGAAAACTGTTGTTTTTCTTTTTTTTATTTTATTTTTCGTATATTTAGAAAAAGTTTTATATTAATTTGGGCTAAATATTTTAAAATATTTTCAATTAGTTAAATACGGGATCAAGCTCATTAACTTTCTTTTTGCTATTTTGACGAATTATAAAATGATTAAATTACACTAAACTATTAAACAGATAAAAAAGTAAACATTAAAATAAGGAATACATAGAGGCCGGCGAAATACAAAAAAGAATTAAATTTCAGGTTCAATTTTAGTATTAATTTCTTTCGCCACTTAGCAAGTAAAATTAAAAGCTTTTTAAAAAAGCTTAAAATTAATAAATAAAATAACAAATTAAAAATTTTTAATTATAAATAATAATTATCATATGAATAGAGAAAAAACAAAAATATTCCGATTAATTAACAGTTCATTAAAAAAAATTCATTATTAATATTTTTGAATTAGTATATTATAATAAATATCACTCATTAAATAAATTACTATCCATAATCAACAATACGTAAATAAATGAATATTTTCAGCATACCTATGTAAAAATATAATAGAATAAGCCATTCACTTTCAAATAATCAAATAGCATTAGATACACTAATGACATAATCTTTTTTGCTTATAATTTGAAATAAAAAAAATCAGATGCTCAAAATACCCACAATATAATGCGGCAGATTATAATGCATATAATAAATAGATTAATAATTAATATGACAAAAATTTTTTCTTAATATAAAATTATAAAATATTAATTTACATTAAAATTGGCAGAATTGCCGAAAAAGAGAAACTCTTATACAAGAAAAAATATATAAATAAAAATATAAATAGAATCTGTTATTAGATTTAATATTAATCGAAAAATAAATAGACAAAATTCTTGGATAAAATAAGACATTTTTAAATAATAAATAAAAAAAATTTGAAATAAAACAATTCTCATAGATTAAATATGCCAAAGTAAGACTGCAAATTATTATGACAAATATTGAATATATTAATAATTTATAATATTGGAAAAATAATACATTAAATAATTAATTTCAATTTATAATAATCCATTCAGTTAATTTATTTAAAAAACAAATATATTGAACACATATTTATGTTAACTTGAAAAAAAGGCTTTTTCGTAAATGTGAATTTTTAGATAATAAAAAACATGCGAAGTTTAAAATTGAGAAAAAAGATAAAGTAAAACCAATTATAATAACCTCAATTTTAAATCATTTTTAAATTTATCATTATAAAGACAATTATGATTATTGAAAATAAATTTAAAAGCTAATATAAAAATTAAATACTCTTATTTCATTACAAAAATGATTGTAACATATCACAAATAAATGTAAGACATAATGTAACTACAAAGAATAATTTTCTGAAAAAAGAATAAAAATATGTTAAAAAATGAATGTATGTTCACTTATTCCAAATCGATTTTTGATTGATAAATTATTAAAACCATATTTAAAAACAATTAAAAATTAACCTACCAATGCTGATAAATGGAAAATGTTGCATGCGAAAGTGCTTTTTAAACGAAAGTGGCGATAATTTATATATAGAAATGAATATAATTACCTAGAAAATAAGTAATATTTGACAAATAATGTGATTCTCTTTTCATTACGTTAAATGAGATTTTAATAATGCTTAAAGAAAAAATTTAATATATAAAAGATAAACAACAAAAAACTAATAGTTATTTTAGATTTTATGTTCAGCCTACCATGCAATAATACCCACTTTCCATAATTTGTTATTTTTCATAATGTGTATATAATTTTTAAGGTATTTACTTGTAAAAAGAGATGTGAAAAACATTCAGTAAATAAATTTACTATAAGAATTTAACCTCTTTAAGTTAGAAATTAGATATGACTTTTTTCAATAAAAATATGAAAATTTTATTGAGTTTTTCGCCTTAAATTTTCCCAATTTTTGTTATGTTGAGTTTAAATGGAAATTTTAATTCAAATACACAATTAATGTGAAATAATGAAATTAGTTGATTTATAAAAAAGTTTTATTAAGTAAAAATTCGTATAGGTTTTAAAACTTTTAAAATTAATAAATTAAAATAATAATTAACAGTACAATTTTCATAAAAAATTTTCCTACCAGCTTTAAACATAAGAAAGGCAGTCGATATAAGTTTTTAATTTAAATACAAATTAAACATATTTTATTGCTGTCGGATTCGAGCTAAGTCTAGCATATAAATTTGTTATAAATAAAACTAACAAAATAAAATTTTAGACAATTTAAAATGGTAAAAAAAAGCAAAAAATAAAATTCTATATTTTAATAAAAAATAATATAAAATTACACCCATAATTATTAAGATATATAATTTATTTGAGATTATAAAAATATTTTATATATATTTTATTTTTAAAGTGAATAATAAATTCACTAATTTTCCAATGAAAATTTCTTCAAAATTCGGCATTAAATTTGTTGTAAAAATTCTTGCGGCCAGGCATATGGTATTTTGGTTGGTGAATAAGTCGTCTGAATCCTTCATTTTCGACCATGGAAAGTGGCTGCAGGTCCACTGCTATCATTTCCATTATTTTGGTGTTTAGATTAAAGTTTTTTCGCCATCTTTTTTCCATGGGCCTAAAATCATTCTCAATAAAAACAAAACCTAATGGAATAACTTTTTGCTTGTAATGAGTGCAGTATATTCGATTTAATGTGCTTTGGAGTCTGAACTGATTCGCCATCAAAATCATCGTCGGCAATTGTTAATGGGACCGAACTGCTTGGAGCTGATGAACAAAAAGCCCTAAATTTTAAAATAAAAATGACTAGAAATGTTGCCCAGCCTTTTAATGCTCAATTGGTCAAATGCAGCAGAATCCTTTTTCTTTTTGCAAATTCTTTATGTAAATCTGGGTGTTTGTGCTCCAAATGAAAAAATTAACGGTGTTGTCGGAGCTCTTGGTGGATAATCCTTTTTTAAAATCGCAAATATTGCAAAAAGCAACGCGACCAGGAATTTGAAATATTTCCAAATCACTGACATTTTAAAGGCTAAAGATTATTACAAAGTATTTAGTAAAAGTTGAAGAAAAAGCAAATAAAAATAAAATAAAAATGTTATAACAAACATGAGCATGCCAAAATAATAATAAACTGAAGCATTCGTTATAAAAATTTAATTTTCAAATATATCCATTCTTAGGGGTGGAAATTTCGCATTTCGCGCCAAAAAGCAAAATGCGAAAAGCGAAATGCGAAACGCCAAATAATGCGAATAATGCGAAAGGCGAAATGCGAAATGCGAAAAGCGAAACCTCGGCCCATCCCTGCTTGGTACCTATTTTTATACCTATTTCGGCTTTTTTGATACCTATTAAATGCTTGCACAAATATTTATTTTTTATAAAAAATATCTGTTTATTGTTAATTACTTTTTCATTTTTTACATTTAGATTAAATTGTTCTTAAAGAGGATCAAATTGTCTAATAGAATGAAAAAACAATACAATTAAATTCATAAATACTCATTCTAAATTAATATTTAATTATTTATTAAATAAAAACATTAGCTCAAAATAAATTCGATTTAGCAACAATCATTTATTTTTAAATTTGCTTTCAATTATATTTTTTGGGCGAATTTAGTAACAACAAAAAGGCTGAATTTAATCCAAAACATCATTTTTAAAAAGTTTTCTAATTTTTACTAAATAATTTGATCAGACTTAATTTTCATAAATTTAATAATAAGGAAAAATTTTATTTTAATTTATTATGAAAAAAACAATACATTCAATTTAATTCATAAATACTCAATTTATATTAAATAATTTTTTATTTATTAATAAAAGCATAAACTCAAAATGTATAAAATATAAACACAAAAAAAAACATAAATTAAATTAATCAATAAAGAGAAATTATGAAACTTTTATTTTTTTTATTATGGGATAAAAATTATTGATAAAGCACTAAATAACTCAACAAAATATTTTTATTTGTGTTAAAGGCACAGAGGAAAGAGTAAAAATATACAATTAAATATAATCATATCATTCAAAATAAAATTTATTAATAAATAACTGTCAAAAATGAACCAAAACTTAATTTTAAAGCAAAAATATTCTAAGTTTCAGAAAATGCAAAATAATAAACTTAACCAAAAATGAATTAGCTTAAACTATATTAACTGAAAATAATAATTTTAAATTAATTAAATTTTATTTGTTGCATTATTTGAATAATTTCTAGATGATATGTTAAAATTACAACATCATAATTGATAGGTATTTATTATAATTGCAATAAATAAATTGACAATTCATATTACAAATAATGCAAACATTTTTTCGGCAGAATAAACAACAAATAATTTCTTTTAAATAGTTTAATTAATAATTAATGGTTTTATGACAAATCAGACAATAAAAATAAAGAAATATCTTTTCAATAAATAAATTTCAAATAAAACCTAAGAGTAAAATATTTTTTGGTTATTGATTAAAACCATTTCTAAAATAAAAAACCAAAAAATATAATTTCACAAAATCCTTTATTGAAGTTCAAAACACAAAAGCATACATAGTATTATGAATACTTAAATTTTTTTAGGTTTTTATTTATTTTCTAAGATTAGTTATTGATGAGAGAAACACTAAAAATACTTTTTTCTCCACACAGTTTTTGATCATGCTGAGATCGCAAAAATGAAAATTTACACAAGAAAAATGCCAACAAATTATAAAATAAATAAAAAATTTTCTTAATCTAATTAAAAAAATGAAGCAAAAAATTTTATCTTTCATATTTAAATATTTCAATAAAAGAATAAATTTAATAATATATAGAAAAAAATATTTAAAAAGCTATATACATTAATTGGTTGGAAAATTAATGCATTTAATAATAGCTCTTCAAGGGAAAACGCGTAAGCGACATGGGCGCATGAGGTATTAAAAGATACATAAAATTTTAAGAATTTGTATTTATTTAGGTAATTTAGTGAAAAAGTTTTGAAATAAATTTAAATCTTAAAATCTATTGACATTTATAAAGGAAAATATTTAAATAAATTATAAATATTTTTAAAAAATATCCTTTAAAATTAAAACAATGGAATTAACCAAAAAAAAACCACAGAGAACATGAGAGTAAAAGAAAATGATTTAAATTAAATTTTAATATTGCTGCAAAAAAATTTGAAATTATTCATTATTAAAAGTTTTTTAGATGATACTTTATGAAATCATAAACTGAAGCTACTTTAAACAGCAAAAAACATTTTAACTTATTAATCCATACTGCAACAAGATAGAAAAATTTTTTTTTTTTGAAATTATAAAAGTCTATCAAAAAGACTTAAATAATTAGATAATAATTTTCAACAAAAGAAAATTTCTTATTAAAAATTGATTTAATATCTAAAACCTAAAATATATTCGAAGATGTGTTAAATTTATAGGATATATAATAATTGGCAAAAAAAGAGAAAAGACCACCAAATATTAAAAAACCCCTTTAAGAATCGAAATTGTTGTATATTTTTTTATTAAATTTCTCTTTTGTTACATACATATTTGTTTTTCATTTATTGTAAATTTATTGTTGATTATCATTTTCATTTCTTGTTCCTGGAATTCTTTTAGAATGCATTTGGCGGCGGCTATTTCTATAGATATTAATCAATGTATTTTTATTTCTTTCATTATTGGTAATAATTTATTACAAATTTAATAAATTTTTTGCATTTTATAATTATTTTTAAAATATTAACTCTTCATGTTTTAAAAATCTTTCTTGAATTTTTATGTTTTGTAACTATTTATTTCTTCATTAGCGAAAACAAATAAATAAATGTGATTTTTGGGGTTTTAATCACTCACTCTCTGAATATATGTTAGAATAAATAATCATTGAATATTGATTAATTTGTTATTGAATTATTAGATAATTAAATATTTTGTTAAATATAAATAATTTCCTTTATATTCATTATTTTTGTTAGATAAAATATCAATGATTTTATTAAATTGTTTAATTTTGTTCTTGTCGTTTGGTAACCAAATTAATTTTTGCTTAGATTTTATTAATTTATTGTATAATTTAAATTTTGTTTTTTTTTATTATGTTAATGGTTCTTTTAAAATTTTCATTTTTCAATCACGCGGAGTGATAGTGTATAGTGTCTTAATGTAGTTTGGTCTAAATAAATTAATTTAAATCTTATACTAGAAAGTCTTTATTTAAAATTGTGAAAATATTAATATTCTTTATATTAAGTTTGTTTTTGCTTTACGTGCATTCTTTTCCTGAATATTTATTTTGTGGAAATGCTTTCAAAATAACTTCCATACATGTTTAATATCAATCAAGTCTTTTTCTCAAGCTGTTAACATGCAAAATCTAAACTTTTTGGCCTATTAAAAAAGCAATAAAAATTTTTAAATTTTTATTCATCATCACTTTTTGGATATAAGCATTTACTTTTCTTTCAATTAAATTTTTAATATTAGATTTGAATTTTAATATTTTAGTTTTATTCGTAATTTTTTATTATATTTATTATATCTTTGATATTTAATCTTTATCAATTTTAAATAATAATAATAATATATTTTTTGTTATTAATTTATGTATAGTTTAGGTGTTTTTATTTAGTCATGACCAAAACACATTTTTTATTATAAAATTTTGTTATTTTTTTCTTTTATGGGTGCAACAATTCCTGTTAAATTATTATCACCATATCTCGGGCGCAATTTTTAAGGAATATTATTTATAATTAATTAACAAACTTTTTAAAACTCTACAAATCAATTATTTAATTTTAATCAATTTATAAAATAATTGATCTAAATAAATGTTTTCTTAAAAGAATTAAATAAAACAAATTTTTTGCTGGTTATGTTACTCTTAAAAATTTCTTAATTGAGTTTTTTTATTTATCAAATAATTGTTGAATGTTTAATTATTCATTTGAGCATTTAATCTAAAAATTTTCTAGAAATCTTTTAGAAAGCATTCAAATAATATTCATAATTTTATTAAATGAAATTTTCTAATGTTCCCGGAATTGTTAATAAATGTCTACATTTGTTTTTTATTTTTTAATTGGGTATGGTAAGGTAACTTAACAAATTACATTAGAAAATGGATATATTGTGAATATGATCTAATGCTTTGTGACACAAATCACAATTTTATAATTTGTATATTATAATTCATACTTTTTTTATCTTTTCGTGATTTTAGTTTAATTCGTTCTTTTTGTTTATTATTCATAAATTCTTTTAAAGAAAAAAGTTATTTTTTAAATATATTATATAACTCATGTCTTCTGGATGTTTCCATTTCAAATGAATTTTTCACGCAATTTTATAATTATGTTTCAATATTATAAGTTTTTAAAAGTAATAGATCCTTATTTATTATCACTTTTATCAATTTTTATAAAAGTTTTTCAATAAATAGGGCAGTTTTTTGTTGAAAATTTCCATTTATGGTTTTTTATATAACGCCCTTTTTGATGGTTTTTATATAATGAGATAGCACCAAGAGAGTCCTGCGGTGCCGATAGGCATCAGCTGGGAAATTTTTGAAATTTGTGCTCTGTGACTTAGCAAACTGTGCCCAAAAAATGACCAAATTTCTATATGAAAAAATATGCAAGTCTGGAATTTTCAATTTATCCAGTGTAATTATTCACGGAAAAACGGTGAATTGACCCCGTGGCCGCCGGTATTTAGCTGAATCTTGTTAAAATTTTACATATTA
>SIJG01000226.1:25509-41717 GCA_023374025.1 Heterodera schachtii
TTGTAGAAGGGCCGAGTTAATAATATTCTCCGATTTATTATTTTCACGATCACCCTTGTGAAATTCTCACTATTTCAGCTCATTATCCTCTAAATATAAACTGTAACAGTGTTGTGGATATACCGAGTAGATATCGCGAATAATCACCGATTTATTGTTTTCACGAAAATCTTTGTGAAATTCTTAAAAATTTCAGCTCATTTTCCTCTAAATATATCTATATAAATTAGCTTAAGGAAATTAATCCATCTACCAAAATGTTTAATGTCAAATTCAAAAAACCACGTCCAAAATTCACAAAAGGTCTTCTTACTAGATTCTGTAAGTATTCATCTTGTTCCAAAAAAATTGAATTCTATTTGTGCATGCCAAGCATATGTCTCATTCATGACTTCACTCCCCAAAGAGAAAAAAATTTTAATCATACTTTTAAGTCCGTCAAATTTTAGGATTCCTGACTCTAAATTTGTAGAATTAGCTCAATAGGTTAATGTGAAAGTGTTCAGCTATTATATTCAACCAAGCTGCACTTCTTGTGGTTGCTCATTTGATTGATCTTTCCTTGTTAACGTTTAAATGTTCGGGTCAATTTTTCAATTTTGGTATTGAAAGATAAGGGTGCTCGTGAGCATTTTCCGAATCAGGATAAGCCAAAGCTTCAATTCGGGTTGAGCAGTTTTGTACAGTCAATTGATTGTTTCCATGACGTCCAAATGTTAGAATTTTTTTTAATCAAAAAATTTTCTAAATAATTTTTGGGGTCATTTAATTCGGCGCCCGGAAAATGCGTCAGTGGAAAATGCGTCAGTGGAAAAAGCGTCAGTAGAAAATGCGTCAGTGAAAATTTAAGGGTCATAAAAACAAGTTCCTTGAGTTTTCGAGGTCACCGACCACGAATCCGGTATCCATTTAGGCCAATTCCGAACCCCGGACCCGTATTCGAACAAAAAATCCACTTCCGAACCCCGGACCCGTATTCGAACAAAAATCCAAAGTCCAGATTCTCGAATTTAACATTTTTGGTTCAAAAACGGCAGAAATGATCTCTTATTGAAGGATTAATGGCTTTCAGTTTGTTTCCGTGTATTTAAACCGATTTTCAAGAAAAACCCTAATTTCGAAAATTTTGACTTTTCGACTTTTTGTTCGAATTCGGGTCCGGGGTTCGAAATTCAGAATGATATCTTATAGAATTTTACTTTTATTTTACAATACTTAATGATACAGAATTTTATTTTAAAATATTTTTATCACTGACGCATTTTCTACTGACGCATTTTCCACTGACGCATTTTCCATTGACGCATTTTCCGGTCACGTTTAATTCTGCGCCGCAAATGCCATTTTGACTGGGCGCCGCAAATGTCTGCGCCGCAAGTGTCGCTTTGACTGGGCGCCGCATCTGTCGGCGCCGCAAGTGTCGGCGCCGCAAGTGTCACGCCGCAAATGTCAGCGCCGCAAATGCCATTTTGACTGGGCGCCGCAAATGTCTGCGCCGCAAGTGTCGCTTTGACTGGGCGCCGCATCTGTCGGCGCCGCAAGTGTCGGCGCCGCAAGTGTCACGCCGCAAATGTCAGCGCCGCAAGTGTCGCTTTGGCTGGGTGCCGCAAATGTCTGCGCCGCAAATGTCAGCGCCGCAAATGTCGCATCACCACACTATAACGATTGTTGCGTGTGCTTCTGCTTTTTGTTAAATTCGGATTCAATATCGACAAAAATTATCAAATTCCAAATTTCCATCATAAAAAAAATTTAACAGATATGTTGTATATGTTGTAAAATTTTCTAAACAAAGAAAAAAAAAATATATATATATAGCGTTGTCCAGTGGAAGAAAGCCTACCAATCGAATTAAAGTTCGGTTTAATCCTTTCCTTAAATTTATGCATTCAATCATTTAATTGTCATTTAGATGGGGTTGGTATTTTCGACCGGTTGGATAGGACTAAAGAAATTATAAAATTGGCTCCACACTGTTTAAGCATGAAAAAATTTTGTTTGGTCATTTTCCACTTTTTTAAAAGTCTAACCTTTGCCTTATTCCCATAATTGCCGAATTGATTAAGCCATTGGGGCTTGAGTCAATTATTTGATTAAGTATTAGGTTCTGATTAATAAATTTTGAATCTTGCTCTTTTATCCTCATTAAAATTTCTGCTGACTGCTCCTAATATCGGTAAATCTATCGTGAAATTATCCAAGTACTTCCACTTATCATGATTACTTTTACGGTGCCAGGCTCTTGACTGTCATCCACAAGCGGATAAGGTATTTAAAAAAAAAATTATATTGGCATAATTATCATCCTCATTAAATTAGTTGCTGGCAAATATAAAGATTTTTTTTTGGATAAAATTCGGTCCATTGACTGAAATAAAACAATGCGGGCATTTTTTTCCATATTTGTGCCTGTTTCATTGCCTTATTTGTCAGAGCTATTAGCATAAGCTCGATAATTGATAATCCATAGGTCTATTTTACCTACTTTCTTCAGACTGAAACTGCTCTGGTTTTGTTTTACGGTTATACCACCTAAAAATTGTGGCGCCATTACAAGGATTGAAATTGAGTACAAAACAAAAAAATTAAAAAAAGGCACCGATTGAAATTAGGTACGAAAAAAATTTTAAAAAAGGCACCTAAAATGGCACATACAACACAGTTCCATAAATTTGTCCAAGAAAAAAGGCAAGAAGAATATGAAAAAACAAATTTTGTATGCATTATAAATAGGGCTGGGAATTTAAGTCACGAAAAATTTCCAAAAAGTCGACTAAAAAAGTCATAAAAAATCGCCAAAAAGTCATAAAAAACGCAAAAAAGTCACGAAAATTAGAAAAAAGTCACAAAAAAAATTCATAAAAGTACGAAAAAATGCAAAAAAGTCCTGAAAAGTTAGGCGAAAGTTAAGAAAATACAATTTTCATAATTTATAGAATAACATTTTGATCGTATTTTTAGGCACTTAATTTTATAAATAGGTACCTAAAATAGGCATAAAAAGTGATTCTTCCAACAATTAAGAAAAAGTTCAATCAGGTTTCATTGCCTTTTTATCGATCGAAATTTTATTTTTCAGCATTTTCTTTGTATTTTTCGGCATTTTCTTTGATGAATTCAAATTTTGTCTCAAAATGTCAAAAAAGTAGAGTGCGACGGGACCGGGAATTTTGGGCAAAACCGGGACCGGGACTTGACGGGACCTGAGAAGCCGGGACCGGGACCGGGACCTCAATTTTTTTTCGGGACCGGGACCGGGAACCGGGACCAACCGGGACTTTTTAAAAATTCAAAAAATTTTTAAAAAATTCAAATTTTAATTTATCAATTGAAAATAACACAAAATTAAATTTTTATTTTGTTTTTTATTTAATAAAATCCAAAAGTTAAAGCATAATTAAATTAAAGAAAATTTTCAAACTAAATTTATTTAAATTATTTTTTAAAATAATCATTTTTGGACTAAATGATCGAATATTATTAGAAATTTATATTACTTTTATGATCATTTTTTCGGCGCGCTTTTTGCAAAAAACTTCTGTTAGAAGGGGAGACCGGCGATGCCGATAGGCGCCGCCGGGGAAAATTTTGAAAATTTGAGTCCAATTTGTTAACAGATTATCAACAAAAAGGCAAGTTTTTTGGATTTATTAGGCTCAATATGTACATATTTTCATTTAAAAAAAATAATAAAATATATATAAATAAAAAAATATATGAGAAATCATATTTTGTCGATAGGAAAACCATGAATATACAAAAAGAAAATTCAAAATATTTTAATTTCCGTAGAGGGATTGAACCAGGGGAAAGAAGAAGACAAAAGTCAAGTGGACTAGCCACTAGGCCATTTGGACAATTGGTTGCTACATTCTTAAAGAAACTTTTTAATCATTTTTTTATATTTTTTCCTTTGACTCTAATTTTCATTACTAATTTTCCACTCAGACCCCCATTCTTACCAGTGCTTGTTTTTCCCGGTTCCCGGTTGCCCTACCGGGACCGGGACCTGAGCTTTTCAAAACCCGGGACCGGGAACCGGGACCGGGACCTCGGATGACCGGGAATTCCCGGCCCGGTCCCGGTCCCGTCGCACTCTACAAAAAAGTCACGAAAAAAGTCATAAAAACGCAAAAAAGTGATAAAAATCCCAAAAAGTGTAAAAAAGTCAAAAAAAAAGTCACAAAAAAATACATGTTAGAAGCTTCAAACAGAGTTTAGAACACTTTTAAAGTCATTTTAAGGCCATTTAGAGTCAGCAAAAAAAAAAGTCATTTGACTTAAATTCCCAGCCCTAATTATAAACAGTAAATAGGTGTAACATTTTCTGCGCCTTGGTTTTTTAATGCTTCCCTTTCATTTTGAGTAAGTTTTAATTCTTAACTCAAGCTTAGTGTAGAGATGCGCCGTGAATCACGGTCACGGTCACGGTTACCGTGAATTTCACGGGTTTTTTCACTCACGGTCACGGTCACGATTCACGGTACCAATTCACGGTTATTCCGTGAAAAATTTACACTGGATAAAATTGAATATTTATGAGATAAATATTGTTTTCATAGAGAAATTTGGTCATTTTTTGGGAAAAATTTGCTAAGAATATAGCAAAATTTTCGAAAAATTTCCCCGGCGGCGCCTATCGGCACCGCCGGTCCCTTCCTCTATTCATTAAACTTTTTTGAACAAAGTAAACTACCAATATTGAGCGAAAAAAAAATAAAAAACCAAGTTTCAAGGATGACCCCACTTAATAAAAACTCATTAAATTTCTTTAAAAAAATTCGCTCGACTAAAGCTATTTTGGGCATCAGTTAACAAATCGCAACAAATTTTCAAAAATTTTTCACTAAACCCCAATTTTTCTTAAAAATTGTGTAATAGCATAGATCAAAAACAAAAAAACACTTAAAAAAGGTCGGAATCGATTTTGAACGCAAAATGATGAGAAAAGTGCAAATTATGGGCGCTCCGCGCGTGCCTATGGTAGTACTATTCGAGACCGAAAATTTTCCGAGACTCGACACTCGTGACCGGTACTTGACCCCGAGACTGGAGACCGATTATTTATGGCTCTCATTTTTTGACTCATTTTACGAACAAAATCTGTTAAAAAATTGCAATCAAATTTTTAAAAATTCGGCGCCCCTGCTCGACACCCTATTCACAAAAATTTTGAAAAATTTTACCACAAAAAAGAGTGTAAAAAAAATTCGCCGACAGAGGAAAATTTAACTCAAAAAATTCACGGTCACGGTCACGAAAAGCGTGAATTTCACGGGTTTTTTGGATCACGGTCACGGTCACGATTCACGGGGTTAATTCACGGTCACGGTCACGATTCACGGGGTCAATTCACGGTCACGGTCACGATTCACGGTTCACGGGTTTTTTCAGTCACGGCGCATCTCTAGCTTAGTGCGAGAGAAGCAAAGCTGTTTTGTGAAACAAATAAATAGCGATTTGGTTATTGCGCACATATTTTATCATGAATTATTATTGAATTGTAATTTGAATAAGTATATAAAGTATATTTTTATTTAATAAATTATTGGGAGGAAAAATCACAAAAATTATAACTTACTCATGACTGCGCTCCCAAAGGAGGAAATTATTGCTTTTTTTCCCATTTTTGAGAAATAATTTGCTATATTTCCATAAATTCTGATAAGATAAAGCACTAGAAATGGTTTGGTACTTTTAAACCAATAATTTACAAAATTAGATATTCGGCTTTACAAAAAATTTATTTGACCGACTATGCCAAAAGGTTTAATGATTCCTTTTTTTATCGAAAACAGTATGATCGGAGCAGTACGAATTGGTTTAGAATGAGTTGGGTTTTTATCCAAAAAATAGCTCTTATCTTCAAAAATTGCATATAGCAAAAAAGAGAAAAAACCTAAATACCGTATTTTCTCTAATTAAGGCCCCGGGGGGATTATTTTTCAACCTCTTCAGAAAGGTGGACATAATTGGAGACAGGGCCTTTAATGGAGACGGGGGAATTATTTTTCGACAAATTTTTTATGCCTAGGGCCGCGCCTTTTAGTGATGAAAAACCTTGAAATAGTTAATAAAATAGTAAGAAATGGTGACATAACGCCAAAATTTTTTAATTATTTTGGTGAGAAGCGTCAAAGTCTGATTTTTTAATGACGCATAGTGACTTCAGAATCGAAAATTTCAATGCAGAAATGCTTTTTTGAGCTCTTTTCTTCAAATAAAAGCAAAAAGTTTTTTTTATGAATTTTTAAATGTATGCATATTTTTAGCGTCCTTTTTGGCACTATTAATAATTGGTGTCCCGACGAAAAAAATGTTAAAATTTGTCGGGTGTTTTTTCTAGGCTTAAAAATGAGCTGATCACGAATCTTAGCTCAGATTCGTGATCAGCACATTTTCTAAGCCTAGAAAAAATATCCGACAAATTTTTAACATTTTTTTTTCGTCGGGACACCAATTATTAATGATTGCCCCTTTTTTGCTGGCTTTTTTTATAACGACTAGAGCTCGGCCTGGACCTGGATCCAGGCCTGGATTTTTCCTGGACCTGTATTTTCCTGGATTTTTGTCCAGGAAATCCAGGTCCAGGTCGAACATGGAATCCAAGTCCAGGTCCAGGCTTTTTTCAAAATACCGAGCTCTAATAACGACATAGCACCGTGGTGGGTTAGGTTCGGACTTGAGTAAAGAAGTGATTTTTCTGTATTATTTTTTCATGTTTATTAAACATTTAGGTAAATGAATTTTAATTCAGAATTAATTAAAATTAATTTTTATTAAAAATAAGATTTAAAAAAAAATAATAATTCTATTTATCCCCCGGGGGGGTAAATAGAGACGGGGGGATTATTTTTCAACATCCTCAGAAAGGGGGACATAATTGGAGACAGGGCCTTTAATGGAGACAGGGCCTTAATTAGAGAAAATACGGTAACACACGAAATGAATATTTTTTTGGTGCGCACCCAATCCCATTCTAATTAACATTTTGGTCGGCACTGTTTTGTACTCAATGAAAAATAAGAAAATAATAGAAAGATATATGTATTCGAGTGCTTTATCGAACCCTTTTCCAAATGTAAACAAAGACATAAAAAATCGGAAACCATTTTGTTCCGTTGGTTTCCCGTCATTATTTTATACTGTAAAATAAAATTCAAATAAAAAAACATTTTTCTGTCTGGGTCTACGAGTTCTGACTTGATCTTTTTGAAAAAAAAATTGACAGAATAAGGGACAATTTCTCAACTTTGGTTCATTTCCTTGCTGTTCAGAAGCATAAAAATTCTTTAAAAAGAGAGGGAAAGAGAGAGAGAGAGAGGAGGGAGAGAGAGGGGGGAAAGAGAAGAGAGAGAGAGGGAAGGGAGATAGAGAGAGAAGGAAGAGTGAGACAAACCCGGTCGGGGTCGTTTCGCACCGCCGTTTTCGCGCTGCCGTTTTCGCGCCGCCATTTTCGCGCGGGTGCATATATGTAAAAGAAATACGTGTATTAGAAAAAATTCTTTTTTTACTAAATTCGGAAGCCGGAAATCGGAATTCCGACCCCAAAAACGTCGGAAACCGGAAGTCGGAAAATTTTCAAAAAAGTTTTTTGGGGCTAATTAATTTATGCCGCTGATCAAGTAAATTAGTTCCAGACCCTGCTGATCAGAATCTGAAATCAGGTTTCAATTAGGGCATCGCTATGGCCGCAGAATCCCTGCGTATCTGGGATTCTGAACCAGGACGAGGAGATCAGGTTCGAATCCCGCTGGAGAAAAAGATTATTTTGGGTATTTTTAAACTCATTAGACTATTTTAAGCTCTCAAAAGGGTTTATGAATTTTTCGAATATTCAAGTCATTTTTCAGAAATTTTTTGTCCATAATTCGTCCATATTTTTCGGTTTTTTCTATGTTATAATCCATTTTTTGGATTTTTTGTCCATATAAATCCGGTCCCAAATTATAATCCCACCCTCAACGTAATCACTTCCTCATCACTACTGAGGGGCGCCCGGGAGTGATCGAGAGGCGGAATCCCCTCTTTTTTTCACAGCAGCTGAGAAAAGGCGGCACGGTTCCCCACTTTCCAGGGATCGAGAATTCGCCCCATCAATGGTAATTTCCCCATTTTTTTGTTGTAGTTAATTTCTTGTTTTCATCTTACTGTTTGGACACCAATCTGACATTACATCATACATAATACAAAGACCTTAAACCTCTTGCTCTGGAATTTTACTGTGTAAAATGTCCTTTTGAGAGTTACTGTATACCACGATTGATCACAATTATGCCAATGCCAATGTCAATCCCAAAAACCTTAGCAATTTTCTTCGTGTATTTCCCGAAACTATGAGATGCGACCTTATTTTCTCCCGGAATTTTGTTATTTTTGTTAAATTTATGAATTTTCTACATTATACATATTTTATGAATGGGAAATAAAAAGATAAAAATCCCAAATAAAATCTATTATGTAGATAAATGTATCTTCTTTTTAATAATGTTTTTTTTTGTATTAATTTCAGCGCTGAAAATTTTAATGCTTTAAACAATAAATTGTCTCTATTTGTGATTTTTATTTTTGGTTTTATTTCCTCAATTTTTAAAAATAAGTTCTATTTAAGAATTATTTACTGATCATTGATCAAATTGAGTCAAAAAATTTTTTTCTGATCATTGATCGAATCGAGCTGTCAAAGCCAATCTTTTATCAATAGCAGCTTGTCTCAACTGTCTTTCGCTTCGCCACTGTGGCTGATCAGCAACTTCAGCAAAATCATTTGGCGGCGGTTGATTATCCTCGAATTCATCACCAATTAGCGGAATTCGCATACTCAGGGCCAAATTGTGTAGAACAACACAACTAATGATAGCATTTGAAATATTTTTAGTTGGAAGCCTGTAGCCAGAATGATTAATTGAAAAGCGCCGTTTTAAAATGCCAAAAGCACGCTCAACACAAGTACGGCCTCTGCTCAGGGCATAATTAAATCTTCGCTGGGAAACAGTGATAGCTGTCAGATATGGTGTGAGAAGCCATGTCTTTAGAGGATAACCTATAAAAATATTTTAATTTTTTCAATTAGTCTTAGACATATTTACAGACCTGAATCTCCTAATAAAATTGAATTGCCGCCTTGGCCGGTCTCAAAGTAATGCCAAACGCCACTTTGGCGAAGTACAAAAGAGTCATGCGTGGCACCAGGCCATGTAACATCAACATTTAAAAACTGACAATTCGAATCGACAATTCCCTAAAAATTAAGTCGAATAATTACGCACAACATTAAAGTGCCTGCATGTTAATTGAATAAAATCCCTTCCGGTTAATATATGACTGTTCATCCGCAGTTCCTGGGCTCTATATTTAATTATTTTATTGCGATCAGAAACGAATTCTTACAGAAATTCTGATGTGTGTACAATCAATCGCTCCCAAAACACATGGGATGGCACAGTAATTAAAAAAGTCAGTTTTAGTGCGCGATTCATTATTCTCTTGTGGAAAATGCACAAATTTCCCGCATTGATTTGCAATTGACTCGCAAACTCGGTTTATAATCGATGAAACTGTTTTCTGTCCAACACCATAGGATCTTCCAATACGAAGCTCAAATGTATTGCTTGCCAAATATTGGAGAGCGATTATTATCTGAAGCTCCAATGGAACTGGAGATCCTTTGTTAAAAACTCAGCCTTAATAATAATAAATGAATAATCCAGAGCTGCGATCTCAAAATTTTGAAAAGCCTCATTTCAGCCATAAAAAACCCTCATTTGACATGAAAAATCCTCATTTTTTAAAACATCATAAAATGCGAACAAAATCAGTCAACTTTCATATTTTTCGTTTTAAACAATCACGGCGCCTATCAGCGCCGCCGGACTTATTTTTCTTAAAAAATTGGCCGAAAAATCGCAAAATTTGTAATTTTTGGTAAAAATTATAACAATCTCATAAAACGACCAAACAAATAAAAAAATTCGATTTTTTATTGTTTTAATAAATTGACAATTCTCTTAAATTTTTGCTTTTAAATTGCTTTTTTTGTGCGCGGTTTTTCCAAAAAAACTTTTTGGGAACGTTGGGAGGGGGTCCGGCAGTGCCGATAGGCGCTGCCGGAAAAAATTTGAGATTTTGAGTGCGATTTGTTAACAGATTTTGTCAAAAAAATGATTTTGACTGAGGATTTTTCGAAAAAATGTTTGATTTGAAGAAAAAATTCGAACATTTTGCCAAATATACCTAATTTTTCAAAAAATCATGCGTTTTTGTCACTTTTTTATCAAAAGACCACAAAAATCCTCAAGTTTCTCAAAAGACCACAAAATGAGGAAAAATCCTCAGATATCGCAGCTCTGGAATAATCGAATAGAAATATTCGACAAAATGAAAATAATTCAATTTAATAATTGTAAATATGAATATCATTTTAACATGAAGAAAATTCATTGATTGATCATCAATCAGTGATCAAATATTGAATAATATATTCATTAATCAGAATTCCTTTTCTACGCTTTCTTCTTTCTCATCACTTGAGAGAAATTTGGCCACTTTGTAATCGTAATAAGCAGTCATTTTTTCCGCCAAAGGCACTGCGTGATTTTTAAAAAAATCTTTCTGCAGCTCAAGCACCTCGCGCTGGAGATCAATGACGGCACTCGTTCCACTTGGGACACGAGTTCGTAAGGTCGATTGGACAGGCGACGGGTTCGGAGTTGCTTCTAAGTCGGTCTTCAGCAATTTGAATGGCATTTTCGGCTGAAAAAAACCAAAGACTGCCAAAAATTATTCCTTTGCACCTCAAACCCAGTCAATGATTGGATTTCCAAATCAAAATCAAGGCTGGTTGAAGTGGAAGATTCAGGAAAAATTGGCGTTGCACGGGCTCCGGGAATTCCGGAAAAACTGGCCTTCTCGGCAAAAGTATCGACTATGGCACTGTGAACGGGATCATCTCGCAAATCCGCTCGACCACCGCCGGTCTTTGAACGTTCACTAAACCACGCACTTCATTAATTATTTTATTCGCAATTTTGACCGCTTTTCGTCGGCAAAACGGCGTTTTGACTCTTTTTTCATATTGTGCCATTTTTCTCTCACTTGCTTTACAGTAAGTGATGAACCAAAATTTGCATTTAAATCATTTGTCAATTCCTCCCAAGCTGTGTTGGCCTTTTGAGCAAATTTTGCTTCTTTGCTGCTTGGAAAAAATGTTGCGAAGTTGTCTTTAATTGTTGTTGCAATTTGTTCTGACATTTCTTTAGAGAACAAGGACATTTTATAGAATTTACTGTAATAAAAAAATTAATTAAATGAGGAGCTCTAATAAATTAAATTGTTTTATTATAATTAAAATGGCGCTGGAGAAGATGAAAAATGGAACAAAAATTTATTGAAAAATTTTATTCAAAGAAAAATAAGTAATGCAACATTAACGGCTAACAAAATCATCGAAAATCACCGGTCAACAAGTAATAAAAACAATAACATCATATTTTCGTCATCCGCCGACCTTCGTAAATGTTGTTTATAAATCAAAACAATTTAAAAATATATTTTGATATGCAAAGAATTGAACAAAGATGTGAAAACAAAATAAGTTGATGGTTGCATTTGCAGATAACCACCTTCTTTGACTACGGCCCCGGGGGGGGGGGGGGGGAGAATTCGTTTGTGAAAAAGAATGGCTTTTTATTTTTCGATTTTTTATTGGTTGAATAAAAGGAAGAAGGACATTTATATTACATTATTTTCCAGAAGGTATAAATCTTAAATATGTATGATCCGAGTTTATGCCAATAGGAGTGATAAATTGGGGAACAACGCTTCAATGGTAATTTCCCCATTTTTTTGTTGTAGTTAATTTCTTGTTTTCATCTTACTGTTTGGACACCAATCTGACATTACATCATACATAATACAAAGACCTTAAACCTCTTGCTCTGGAATTTTACTGTGTAAAATGTCCTTTTGAGAGTTACTGTATACCACGATTGATCACAATTATGCCAATGCCAATGTCAATCCCAAAAACCTTAGCAATTTACTTCGTGTATTTCCCGAAACTATGAGATGCGACCTTATTTTGTCCCGGAATTTTGTTATTTTTGTTAAATTTATGAATTTTCTACATTATACATATTTTATGAATGGGAAATAAAAATTTAAATTTTCTCATTTATCAATTTTGAAATTCCTTTGTTTGCTTTTTTCACAAAAATTTAATAGCTTGGTAAAATGCCTTGCCTTTGCATTTTCACATACTGTGCATAAAACCATTTCACACAATAATTTTGATAAAACGATGTCCCCCCCTCTTTTGGAATAAAAGTTTTGTTCAAAAAAAAATCTTGAAAACATGTTTATGTGGATTGATTCATGATCAGCTACCTCGAAAACGCTTGAATCCATGGCACAATCACTCAAAACGTACATTTACCTATGTCCTTTTTTATGGGATCAATGTTCCCGACTTTTACCACCTACAAATCCTTTTTCCCTTCACTTGTATAAATTCACTAATCATTTCAGTGTAAATTAAAACAAAAGAAAATATGGCATCCCTCCAATATTAAATTTGTTGGTACTAGTGCAGTTGGTACGCCACAAAAAAAATATTTTATTTAAGTCGTCTAAAAAATGTTTCCAGGGTTTTCGGGAGCGCTGATTATGATTCCGACGTCCATTTCGACTAATTCAGAGTCCCGGACTCAAATTCGAACAGTTGGTCGAAGTCAAAAATTCTCAAAAAACTTTTTCACCAAATAAATATGACCAACAATATGTCAAATATAGAGCAATTAATTTTCGCATGGACAAGAATTTTTCTACGTTGATATGATTAAGTTATTCCACTGAAATTGACCAATTAAATAATTTCACTGCTTTAAAACTTCATGAAAAACCCGCATTATTGAATGACGGTGGTAAAAAGTTTTTTGAGAATTTTTGACTTTTCGACCAAATGTTCGAATTTGAGTCCGGGACTTTGAATTGGTCAAAATGGAGGTCGGATTCGTAATCAGCACCCTCGAAAACCCTGGAAATATTTTTATACGACTTCAATAAAATAATTTTTTTTTGTGGCGTACCAACTGCACTAGTACCAATTTGTTTTTGTATTTTCAAATTTACTGTTTCTACCTAATTTCCTCTTGTAATGTTGAAGAATTGGTGGTAACCCTTCATTTCGAGCTGTGGGGCGGGGGGGGGGGAGGTTTCTTCGGTAAAATGCATGGTTTTTACACACATTTTCCCAGCCAGCAAATTTAAACGCATTCCTCCTTTCCTGTCCTTTTCCTTCAAAAATGTCCGATGCCCATCAGCCAAATTTTACGGTCATCCGTAACTACCGTCGTTTTTTTTTCCTCGTCGGACCGCAACACCGTGTTAGCGATTTGAAAAGAATGATCTTTTTCCGTTGGGACATTCCGATCGAACGTCAGATTATTAAACGTGCGGGTGAGTCAATTCTTTCATACAATATTTTACTAAATCAATTCCGTCCAGACAAGGTTCTTCCGGACGATCACCTTCTGAGTGCCACCCCCCCTGAGCTGCATTTGGTGGAGATCGACAATTAGCAAGTGAAGAAAAAAACGCATGATTGATTATTGCCCTGTTGACTTTGTTTGTTGCTGAATAAAAATTAGAAAGCAAAAATGTCCTCAAAAGTTTCATTTGTTTGAACACAACATTATGTTTTTTACATTGTAATTTCGTACTTTTTTTTTTGTTTCTTCCTATGCTCACAATCAGATGTCATTTAATTTTCAATTGAAAAGACCAGCGAAACGTTCCGTTTGTTGTACGATGTGAAGGGACGATTTGTCATCCACCGAATCCAAAGTCGTGAAGGCCAGTACAAACTGTGCAAGGTGAAGAAGCAGGCGGTCGGTGACAAGCAAGTGCCGTACATTGTGACGCACGACGCGCGCACCATTCGCTACCCGGACCCGCACATCAAGGTTTATTGACCGTTTTGACTTTTACCAAGTTTTATATGCCACCAAATAATATTGGCATCCAATTCAGTTACAAAATTAAACAATAAAAAGTAACACAAAATGAAAATATGTATGCACGGAACAGGAAAATGCCGAGAATTCGCTCTAAAATGGGGGCCGGGTCGGGTTCCGAGTCCAAAATTGCCAATTTTCACAAATTCTGCTCAGCAATTGTCAAAATGTCATCCAAATTTGTTTTTTTAGGCGGACGACACCGTGGTGATTGACATTGGCACTGGCAAAGTGACGGACTACGTGAAGTTTGATGCTGGCAACATTTGCATGATCACTGGTGGACACAACATTGGTCGTGTGGGCATTGTCGGACATCGCGAGCGTCACCCGGGCTCCTTTGACATTGTGCACATCAAAGACTCTGCCGGTCACTCATTCGCCACACGGTTTGTTTCTTGGGGTTCGTTGCGTGTAAAACACTTCCAGATCATCATTTTTTGATCCTAAGCGTTAACCCGATATACTGGGTCATCATGATCCCTCTACTCTTTTGTCGTTTTCAACTAATTGAGTTTTGAGTGCCACCAAAACAATACACTGCATGCAAACAATTTTTTGTTCATTTGTTGGACCAAAAATCCCAACATTTCTTGGGATTTCCATTGCAAAATCAACCTTTACTGTGTGACACATGTTCAGGTACGCTATCCCGAACGTGTGACCATCTTGTGGAGTAACCACGACTCGCTTCAGATCACCCAAGTGTACGGCTTCTATGACGAATGTTTGCGCAAATATGGCAATTCGAAGGTCTGTTTTTTGTGTATTTAGTTGATTTAATCAAACGCCATTTTCAGAAAGCTTTTTTTGGTCAGGGGTCATACAAAATTGGATACAATTTGACATAAATTCGGCTGGGAATTTCCGAAAATTATAAATCAACAAGTCTTTGGGGTTTTCATTACAATTTTTTCTGTTCAAGTTTTTCTTGTCCTGTTGATAATTTTCCGCCCCCTCCCCCTGTTTTTAGGTGTGGAATTATTTCACCGATCTGTTCGACTATTTTCCGCTGACTGCGTTGGTGGACGGCCAAATTTTCTGTCTTCACGGCGGTCTGTCGCCGTCCATCGACTCGTTGGACCACATTCGATCATTGGAACGTCTCCAGGAAGTGCCGCATGAAGGTACCAATTTTGTAGAATGAAACACCACCAAAACGGGGGACACTCCGTCCGTTGCCCAAACATTGGCGACAAATTACACAATTTTTTTTTTCTGTTTAGGCCCAATGTGCGATAATGCGGTGCAGTTGGTGGAGATCGACAATTAGACGAAGTGAAGAAAAAAACGCATGATTGATTATTGCCCTGTTGACTTTGTTTGTTGCTGAATAAAAATTAGAAAGCAAAAATGTCCTCAAAAGTTTCATTTGTTTGAACACAACATTATGTTTTTTACATTGTAATTTCGTAACTTTTTTTTTGTTTCTTCCTATGCTCACAATCAGATGTCATTTAATTTTCAATTGAAAAGACCAGCGAAACGTTCCGTTTGTTGTACGATGTGAAGGGACGATTTGTCATCCACCGAATCCAAAGTCGTGAAGGCCAGTACAAACTGTGCAAGGTGAAGAAGCAGGCGGTCGGTGACAAGCAAGTGCCGTACATTGTGACGCACGACGCGCGCACCATTCGCTACCCGGACCCGCACATCAAGGTTTATTGACCGTTTAGACTTTACCGAGTTTGGGTGCCACCAAAAAGTGTGGACAAAAGGCGAAAAATTACTCAAATTCAGTAGAAAAAAATCTTGCCCATGCGATAGCGACAATTTTTACACATTTTTCTTTAGGCCCAATGTGCGATTTGCTGTTGTCCGACCCGGACGATCGCGGCGGTTGGGGCATTGCCGCGTGGTGCCGGTTACACGTTTGGCCAAGACATCTCCGAGACGTTCAACCATGCCAACGGAATTTCGCTGATCTCGCGAGCACATCAACTCGTCATGGAAGTGCGTTTGTGTTTCAGGCGGGAGGGTGGATAAATGGTGAAACATTGGGTACCAAGAAAACCACTGGATAAAATGCCAATTGCCGTCGCATTTTTTTACATTAATTTATTTGCTCCCCGAAGGGCTACAATTGGTGCCATGACCGCAACGTGGTCACCGTGTTCTCGGCGCCCAACTATTGCTATCGGTGCGGCAACCAGGCGGCCATGGTGGAGCTGGACGACGAGCTCAACTACTCCTTCC
>SIJG01000226.1:64297-97413 GCA_023374025.1 Heterodera schachtii
ATAAGGTTAAATTAGTCATTAAATGAAATAACTGTAAGATTGAGATGGACTCCTTAAAAAAAAGAAAAATTTAAATAATTCTGAAAGAAAATGGAGTTCGGCTGGCCTGGAAAGAGGGAATAATCGTCAATTTCGCATTTACTCACCAAATTTTAAAATTTTTTATTTTGATGGCGAAATATCTTGGTAAGATAATAAAAAAAATTAATTTCATTATCGACGATCATAGAATATAAAACTAAATGGAACCAAAAATAATTTTAAAAAGTTAGAGTAAAATAATAAATCATGAAAACATTCCAATAAAATAAAAAGCAAATTTTTCTAATATTCTGCTATTCGTGAATCGAATATAATTAAAAGAAAAACCTAAAAATAAGCATTTAAATTCATCAAAATTATAAATATAAGCATTATTAGATAAATAAAAAACCTTTTCTAAAATTTATAATATTTTAAAGAATAATAAATTCCAACAACAGTAGTTTATCATTTTAAAAGTATCAAAAAAATAGTCGATTTAATTAATTAATTTAAAAAAATAACATTTCCTTTTATAAGAAAAATATAAATAATTAAACAGCTTTTGGCGATATAATAAAAACATAATAGTTAATTTCAAAAAGAAAAACTATTTAAATATAATTTTAATATACAATTAGTGCATTCATATAATATGGTCCTTTGATATTTTTGCAGAATGATTTCCATGGAAGCTCCAAATGTTCAAAAAATTAACCAATTGTATTGTCTTTGTCTGCTTTGGCTTAAACTTTTCTGTTTTTTTACAAAAAATTTGTTGCATAGGAATCATTATGTCAAGGTTTACATTTATATTTTTAACGAATGATTTTGATATAATTTTGTACAATTATATTTGGTTGCTGAAAAACCAAAAGACAATTTATCAATTTGAACCAAGTATTTAAAAACGTTTTTAATAAATTATTAAAAATCCACAAAAAGATTATTTGTCTAATTGACTTACTGGTCCAGGTCCCAGATCCGGATACCCAGTTTTTTCACTACCCGGACTCGGCTTTTTGAAAATCCAATACCCGACCCGGTGGCTACCCGACTTTTGGGGATTTGCAACTTGGGGACCCGACATTTGGGGACCCGACTTTTAGGGACCCGACATTTGGGGATCGAACGTCATTTGGGGATCCGACATTTGGGGAACCCGACATTTGGGGACCCGACATTTGGGGATTTAAAAAAACAAAAAAAATATATTAAAAAATTTAATTTATGTCCAAAATTAGACACAGATAATTCCATTGCATTGCAAGAAAAACA
This sequence comes from Heterodera schachtii, assembly GCA_023374025.1. NCBI lineage: Eukaryota > Metazoa > Nematoda > Chromadorea > Rhabditida > Heteroderidae > Heterodera > Heterodera schachtii. The sequence continues at coordinate 65,597 of SIJG01000226.1, forward strand.
AAATAATATTTTTTTAAATAACTCTGTTTCCGGACTCACCGCAAGAAAGTAGCATAATTTTGAGCCAATACTAATCACAACACAATAGACAAATCACAATACATTTTTTATGTACATTACAGCCCTTTCCAATTTTTTTTTAAAAACGCCTTTCCCAAGGGCCAATGGGAACACAAATTCGTTAAGGGCATTCAAAAAGTTCCAGACGGCTTTTCTGTCTATTGCGTACAGAAAAAAATGCCGTCTTTTCTGTTTTATATCTTTCGAGTGACTTTGTGCGGTGCTTTAAATTAATTTTGTAACAAATTAATTTTTAATGACTCACTTGCAAAGTAATCTCAGTCCGGAAACAGAGTTATTTAAAAAAATATTTTTTTTTTCTTGCAATACAATGGAATTATTTGTGTCTAATTTTGGACATAAATTAAATTTTTTAATATATTTTTTTGTTTTTTTTTAAATCCCCAAATGTCGGGTTCCCCAAATGTCGGGTCCCCAAAAGTCGGGTCCCCAAATGTCGGGATCCCCAAAAGTCGGGTCCCCAAATGTCGGGATCCCCAAAAGTCGGGTCCCCAAATGTCGGGTCCCCAAGTTGCAAATCCCCAAAAGTCGCACCACGGACCCGGTAGGTCCGGGTCCAAAAATACACTGGTAAGAATGGGGGTCCTGTTCAAATTTTTGAGCAAAATTGGAGAAAAGACAAAAATTTAAAAATTATTAATATTTTACTTTAGAATTATTTGTTAAGTTGTCACCTGGCCTATTAGTTATTGTTTTGTATTCGTCTCCTTTTTTAAATTTTTGTTTAAAACTGTCATTGATTATTTAACTCAAATAATTTCTTAATTTTTTTTTACAATATCCCTATAAGAAATTTTGAAGAATTAACTTTATATTTTTGAAAATTTGAATTTTTCAATAAAATCTGGTAACAAATCATAAGTAAATTTTAAAACTTTGTCGGCGGCGCCTATTGGCACCGCCGGACCCACCCCTTATTCCTTATAGTTTTTTGGGAAAATCGCACCGCAAAAACTGGTCTGAATAGCAAAAAAAAGGACAAATAATAAAACATTTATTTGTAACATATTTATATTTTCATGCTTTTTTAAAGTATAAAAAAGCTTGAGCTTGTATTTTGATGAAAAAATTTGAAAAAAATGGATTTTACTGGATTTTTCAGGACCCGGTTGGACCCGATACCCGGACCCGGCTTTTCTGGACCCGGCGATATCCGGACCCGATTTTTGCCCAAATATCTAGACCCGGCCTATGACCAAGCAAAAAATAAATTTAAAAAATGATCACAAGAATCCGACATTTCTTTACATTATTCTGCCCGACTATCTGACTAAGATTTTTCTAACCGATTTGGTTTTAAAAAAAAATTTTAAAAGATTAAATCAATAATAATTATTTATAAAAAACAAAATGAGTGACGAAAAATTGACACTAAAAAACAAAAGCACATCATAACTATTTTTACTAAAACAAAGAAAACATACTAATATTTTATTTCCAATAAATGTTATATGTATTATGCAATTAATTAATAATTTAAAGGTTATATAAATTAATCTCATTTCACAAAATGAAAAATTTATATAAATTGTTTGAGGGTTTGGATAAGATGGTCGTAAAATTTGGAACCCAAAATTGACTCAAACTTCAAATAATGATTAATTTAAAAACTAAAATAGTGAAAAGAAAAAATGAAAAACATGGAATTATGGCGAAAAATTGAAGAAATAAACAAAATAAAACCAAGAAACTTTTTTCCTTTTTGGGTATATTGTGAAAATTTATCTATTTTAAAAATTGAAGTTTTATTATTCTCTAGAAAATTTAAACATAAAATATGTATGAAATCCCAAGGAATGTTTTAAAAGCTCAAACTACTGCTGAGAAAAAAATGCATTTTTATTATTATATACCATTTAATTTACTTTTTTTGAATTAGTCAAAAAAAAAGCATTGTGATTTTTATATAAATTAAAAATTCATTAAAGCAAAAACAAAAATGTTTAATTTTTGTATTAAATGGAAGAATTTTAAATCAAGCAATAAAATTGCAACCCAAGCAAAAAGTTACAAATTTAAAAAAAGTAATATTCAAAATATCGTAAAAGTCGAGCAGCAAAAAGGATTTCTCTCTTATATAAAATGTTTATTAAACTTATGCACAAATTAGATATTATTTTTTACTAAATTTTTAATTAATTAATAGGGTGCCTGTATTTTATGTTATTCGGAAAAATGTCATTTCTTGAAGGCTGTTATCAGAAAAAGCAATAAGCCCAATTCAAACTATAAGCCCATATCTAAAGCAATTATATTTCGTTCTAGCCAAAATATGGAAACAAAAAACAAATAAAAGCCTAATATTAAAAATTTATTTATTTGTAGTCCAGTTCTAAAAACTCAAAGTAAAATTTTACTAAATTTATTTTAATAAATTTTTATTTTCAAATGCTATCTCTTACAAAAAATAAAATAGTTTAAAATCATAACAACATTTTTAGTTTTTTGATAATTTTTTTAACTACATATTTAATATAATAGATTTTTTGCTTAGTAATAAAATTATTAATATTTTCTATTGAAACTGGTTATTTTTTAAATTAATTTATGAACTGTTGGTAAAAAAGTTTAATAAAACCTATTTATATCAATATATCATAATTCTTATAAAAATGTTATTTTTGCAATTTAAGCTAAAGAAAATGGCAAGGTTTTTTAAATATTTTGTATGATTTGAATTTTTAATGAAAATAAAATTCAATTAATTAGAATTAATCTTATTTATTTTAGTTTATTTTATATTTTAAAACTTTCGCATTTTTCAATATTTATTTATTGTTTACTTATTTTTTTATTATTATACTTATAAAATGTCAACAATGTTATATCGAAAAAATATATTATTTATTATATATTATTTAACCTAATTTCTTGCTTGTCTTCGTCGAAATTGAAGCAATGTAATTGTTAATTTATATAGCTAATTATTTTGTTATTTTCATATGATTCATTTTGGAATTGCTTTTTTTTTTGCAATTCATATTGGTTATTGGATAGTTCGAATGGTAATATAAGGATTTATACATTTTATTATTATTATTAATATTTATTATTATTTATTTTTATTATTTCATTTGAATATTAATTGAACATCTTTTGTAAAAAATAAATTGCAGCGAAATTGACTGCCAATTATATAATGTTGTAATTTTTCACATTCTTTTGTATCTACTGATTTAAAGAAATAATTATATAATTTCCAGATTTAAATTTTTTTTCTTATTCTTCAACAATTAGTCATTAGCTATCTTATATTCCTTTATTTAATAAAATATAACCCATTTATAGCATATTAATAAGATAAATAAAATAAAAGATCAAAAATATTTACCCAAAAAATAAAATGGAAAAAGTCTCGGTTGATCCCGTTCCCGATTCGTATTAGTAAATTAATTTATTTTATTTAAATCCATTCAATTTTAATAATTATATTATTTTTAAAATATAATACATTTATCTATCACATCATCACTACTAAATTTTCTTTAAATATTTTTTTGTTGCGTGGTTATGAGTTTATTTTTTATTAATATAATATTATATATTTATAAATCTCGTTTTTCTGTAGCTCTTTGAAACAATGAATGGAGAAAATAGCTTCATGCCGATTAATTTGTTCATAAAAGTTTATATCTTATGTTTTATTATTTTACTACACTGTCAACAATTTGTAATTCAAATTTTTATTTCTAAATTCTAAATAAACTTAATCATAAATTCGAGCTTTTTTATTCGGATAAATTTTTTACTTAATTTGTATTTATTTTCTTGTATAAATAACAATATAACTTTCTTCCATTTCCAAATGTTCACACCTATATCTTTATCTTTGTGATAAAAATAAAATTCATTGTTTTTTTAGTTATTAATATTTTACATTAAAATCATTTTTGCTTGATTATATTGCCTTTTTTGTGTTTTAATCCTTTTTTCTTTATGAGAGCATTTGATTTAGAATTCGTAGGTTTATTTTATATCATATTTTCCAATTCATTAAATTTGTTGGTTTTAATATTATATTTCGCCAAATAGCTATTTATTTTGTAATTATTTTCACTTTTGTTCATGACAATTTTTTACCATATACTCTTCATAAATTAATATTTATGATTATTAATCACACGAAAACATGTTAATAGTTTAAAAGTTAGAAGTCTTTTAAATATTTACAAAATAGCAGCTTAATTTATGTTACAGGCCCAAACTGCCAGCAAAAGTGTATTTATCCATGATTTATAATAATAAGTAGTTTATATTTTTTAAATTGTTATTTAATATGGTGTACCGACTTTTGTGCCGCAGACATTTTCGCTGCGATATTTAAGCAAAATGTCTATTCTTTGATTAGTTTTTGCATTTCTTTTAATTTAGCTAGCTAGCTTTTTTGTCGTTGCACAGTATTTTGATTAATTTTAAATTGGAAGAATATTTAAAAATATAATTTTAACTGAGCGGCGCAAGTGTCTATTTTACTGGGCGGCGCAGTGCCGAGGCGCAAGTGTCCCGGCGCAATTGTCTGCGGCGCAATTGTCTGCGGCGCAAATTTTACGGCGCAAGTGTCATTTAATATATACATTTTTCATATTTTAATGTTTCTTAGAAATAAGTATATTTGATTTATTTAAATCTTCAAATTCCAGCATTCATAATTATTTTTATTAATAAAGTTATATTTTATAATTGCCATAATTCTTGCAGATTTGCACCATTTACTTTCTTTAAATCATTTTTAGTTTTACCCATAATATGATGATAACTTTTTACTAGAGCTCGACATTTTGAAAAAAGCCTAGATCTGGACCTGGACCTGGATTTCATGTTGGACCTGGACCTGGATTTCCTGGACAAAAATCCAGGAAAATCCAGGTCCAGGAAAAATCCAGGCTCCTCGAGACCTGGATCCAGGCCTGGACCTGGATTTTTTGAAAGTCATTTTAAAAATCAAAAAAATGTTTGAAAAATTTAATTATTTGCTTAGAAACATCTAAAAATATCTAATTAATGATAATAATGTGTTTTTTATTAAACTTTTTTTGAAAACTTAAAAAAACATCGGTCACTTGAAATAATAAATTTTAAAATTTTGTCCAGGAAAATCCAGGTTTTTTCCTGTTTTGCCTGGACCTGGACCTGGATTTTTTTTCACATTTGACCTGGACCTGGATTTCCTGGACAAAAATCCAGGAAAATCCAGGTCCAGGAAAAATCCAGGTTGCCGAAAAATGGCCTGGACCTGGACCTGGATCCAGGAAAAATCCAGGCCTGGATCCAGGTCCAGGTCGAGCTCTACTTTTTACTTTACTATATCTTTTTTATTTTCTGTTTTTTAGTAAAATCAAATTAATATTTTAGTTGGAATTTTTTTTTTGGGAAATTAATAAATTTAACAATGTAAAATATTTTACATTATTATTTATCTTTATTTTGCTAGTTTCTCTGCATCAATTGAATAATTATCAAATTTCGTTTTTTCTTTTAAGCGTTTAGGTTCACATTATTTTTATTATAATGTATTTTTTAATTTATTTCTATGAGTGTTCGATAGAAATCTTTTTAAATTTTTTCCCTTTCATTATTTATTTAAATGCGAGTATGCAGTTAAATGTTTTCAAAGCATTTTTGCTAATATATTAATTTATTTAAAACCGTAGCCATTCAATAATGTTCTCATTTTGCAAACAATTTTAAGCTTTATAAATTAATAATTCCATTGTTTTATTTAAAAAACGCTTTATTTAATTTATATTTCAATTATTTTGCAAAATTTTAATTTCTCCTGTAGTCATTAAAATCCATTTTAATAGCTATTATTTATTAATAAAAACAATTTTTTTAAACTGGTAATTATTAAAAATTTTTTATTATTAAACACCAAATTAATTGGATGGATAAATATTTATTTATAAAATCGAGTCTTAGTAGCTTTTTATATCGTTCTAAGTCAGAGTGCAACTCCATAAAATTATTTATTTTATTTTCTTTGGGTTTTAAGTATTTTACCAAAAATGATGTTTTATTTTAATCGAAATTTGTCAATAAAAAATTATATAAATTTATAAAAACAATTGCATTTTTAATTTATTGTTATATTTATATACTTTATTCTGTTAATGAATTTAATTCTTGATGCAATTGTTTAAGTGAATAATAATTAACAATAAATTCCCAACATGATTCATGCTCGGTTTTTCGCTTAGTTAGCTTTGTTCGTCTTTAAATTCTTACCAATGTAAATAAAATATTGTTAATTTATTATTTTAATTCTTTTATAACTAGGTTTTTTGTCGGTAGATTTTATTATTTACAAATATTTTTTCTTTGTGCATTTTAAATTTTTTTATTCAATTTTATCAATGAAGAATAAAATTTGGCAATTTTAAAAATAAAATCTTGTAAATATGAACAAATGTCTAAATGCATTGAATTAATCGGCAACATCGTTTTGAATATAATAAGTATTTTAAAATTTTATTTAAATAATAAATTCACTTCATTAAATTTGAATAAAATCTTGTATTCTTAAAATTATACGAAATTTACAATCGAATTCTGTTGAAACAAACACGGAAGCTTCTGGCCAATTAATTTAAAAATTGAAATATAACAATGATATTTAATGTTTAGACTTTGTTAATATCGATGAAATGATAGTCGAGAATAAGTCTTGTTATCCTTTTTACCATTGTTGTCATATTTGCTAATTAATTTTAAAAATACGTGTAATCGTATAGAATAAACTTGTTTAAAGTAGAAGGATTTTACTTACAAGTGTAGTTTATCGACATTTTTTATATATTATTTTAAATAAATTTCTATTTAATGAGCCGAACATGCTCGACTATTTTGTCGCCTGAATATAACTACCCTTTTTGAAAGTCAGAAAAATACAATTTATATTTTCTTTATATCAACAAAAATATTAAACAATAAGTGAACTGAAAAACTTATTATAAATTATACATATATTTTTTCCTTATTCAAAAATTTTAATATACAAACTCTAAAAAATCAAAATACCTAATATATTCATTGTAAAAAACAATAGCAAAATTTTATTCAGCATATTACAAATAATTAAGTTCATTTAAAAAATATTTTAAATACAATGAAGATATTGGTATTTCGGAAATACTCTGATGAAGCGAGTGGTGAAACAAAAAAAATCTTGTTAATATTTTAAACCGTTTACATTTAACTGTTTCCAGAATTTGTTAATTTTTAATTATTTTCATTACACTTATGAATTTAACATAACGTATACAATCTTTCGCATTTTCAATTTTTACATTCATCTTGCAAAAGATTAAGTTTTTTCTATAATTATCAAATAAATTTTTTTGTCTTCTCGCTCTTATTTTGCATCTCACCACGTGTCAGCCCTGGTTTTTTGCTTCAACATGACTTTGCTCTAGTCTTATAAAATTAGTTTATTATATATATCAAATTGAATTTTAAAAGTAATTTTAAATCAATTCCCTTTAAATGTATATCGTTAATAAAGAAATATTGACTAAATTAATTATTATCAAAGATTAAAAGTGAAATTTTTATTGAGAGATGAACAAAATTATATGTTGCATTGATTTTTTGAATTTAACCATGTGTGTTGGTACTGTAAAGGTTTTAGTATTGCAATTGTTTTTGGTTTTATTCAATATTTAATAAAATATTAATTTACAAGATAATTTTATTTAATTATCTTCAATAATATATATTAATGGCGAAAGTTTTAAATACGGATAAAAAAAAAGTGCTCTTTATAAATATATGTTGAGTATTTTCAACAAATAAAAATAATTGTGGACAAACAAATTTGTAAATAATTTATTGAAGAAAATAGCAGAAATTGGTCGGAGGAAAATGCACAATAAAAGTGATATTATTTACCGAAATCATTAGATAATTTGTGATAGTATTATGCAAGTCCACTTTTATTAAATGTGAAACAAGTTTAATAAAGGTCGTCTCTATACCGCCAGCCCTTTCCCAGCCAATGGATTTGAAGTAAAATTTTCAACACTCATGTTAATCATGCTATCCTGACTTTAGAAGAATAATAATTCAAAATACAGAGCAAAAATAATAATAAATAAAATATAGACACAAAAAAGCACCAAGTCTTTTCAGTTAGCGGGGAATTCACATTTTACGCACTAATTAATATAAAAAATAAAAAATAAATCATATTATCTAATGAATGAAAACAATAAGTTTCCAAGCGATTTAATATCATAAAAATTAACATGCTAAAAACAAAATTGCTTAAATATAAACCAAAATTTTAATATTCTACAAGATTCTATTTATATAAAATATTCAAAATTCTGTCATAAAATTAAGCATAGTTCTCAAAAGGAAATAAAAATAAAATATTTTACATGTGAATATAATAAGAAAATAAAAATAAAATATTTTACATGTAAATATAATAAGTAATAGCAATAGATTATTTAATAAGAAAAAATTTAATCAATTATATATATGCTCAAATTATACGCAAAAAATTAAATAAGAACTAATAATAAAAATAATAATAAAATGGAAAATCGACGATTAGATTAAATCAAATAATAAAAAAGTATAGGAATGAATTGAAAAATATAAAAACTATTAGATCATTTCTATCGAATAATACATTTATTTTAATAAAAAAAATCACAAATTAAATTACATAAGACCAAAAAATTCATTATAATAGAATTGAGGGAAAATTTTTTAAATAAAACCTGAAATATAATGATATTTTTATAGAAAAATAAATATATTAATCAAATAAAAACAGGTATAGTTATTATAATCTAATTTTAAAATATTATAATTCTTTGAAATGTTAAAAGATAAAAATCCTACAATGAAGATAGGGACGAAAACACATCAACATATCTCTTAATTATTAATTAAAACTATAAATTTAAAAAGATAAAGAATTAAGAAACAAATTGAATTGTGAAATTAAATGTTATATGAAAAAGAATAATTGCTGAAGGAAATACATGACGAAAAAAGCGACTAATTGTTCAAGAAAGAAATAACTGACAGGATGGATTTATTTTACGCTTTAAGAAATAAATTTAAAACGCGAGTAATAATTGAAATAAGTAAAAATTAAAATTTTAATATTTTGTTAAAAAAACCTTCACTTTTAAAAATGCGTTAAATGATGTTGTATAAATTTAAAAATAAAATTCCATTTTGACAAATTTATTTTAATAATTGTTGTTAAAATCTTAAAACAAAATTAATGAACTATTACTAGGGTTTCTTATCAATCATTTTTATTTTATTTTTATTCGCATAATATTACACATTCGGATAATTTAAATTGAACACATTAATATTCAAATACAAAATTTTCATTCATTAAGTCTTTTTGAGCTTTTTTCAGTTTTCTGAATTTATTTTCGTAATTTATGTAATTAATTTTTGTTTCCCCAACGAAATTTTATTGAAATAAATGTAGCATTTACCAATTTATTTTGAGAAGTCGATATTTTTGTTGAGTTTTAATTAATTTTTAATATTTCATAAATAATTGACGAGATAAGTTTAATTTTCCGTCGCTATCGGCTTGAACTTAATATTAGTTTTTAAATACATTATAAAATAAAGCAAAAAGTTTCACTTTTAAATAAAAACAGTCTATTCATTATTTCAAACATATCAATAGATGACTTTTTAAATGATGAACCTGCTCTGGTTATGGCGCGCTCTGGTCATGAAATTAATAATTAAATAAAAGCACTAAGTAATTGTTAAATTTTCAAATGAAATTTCAATACAATTTAAAAAATAGTCAAACACAATTTTTCATGGAGTTGAAGAAGTTTAAATGTTCATATTGAGTGCGCGAATATGCACAATTGGTGCTTGTGAGTACGTTTTAACTTTAAATATTTTGTTCTTTTGTTTTATAAAGCTACATTTGCGCTCCAGTAAAAAAATCAGATAATTATTAAGTATATCATATTTGCACTAGTCAGAAATTATTTCTTTTATACATTATACGTTTTCAAATAACAATAATTTCGTTGTTTAATCACTAATAAATTGTATATATTTATAATAGAAAACCTAGTCTATATTATAAGTAAGATGTTTATTTTACTTTATTTTGTTGTTTTTTTGTGTTTTTTTACCAATTGACACACAATTTATGTTGAAATGTTATAAAGAGTTTCATTTCAAAATAAAACTGAGGATTTATTTTCTCTCATATATTTTATGATTAGCTATCTTTTAGAATTTAGGTTTTAATGCTTTAATAATTCCATTTTATTAAAGTTTAACCAAGCATTAATTGCTTTTAAATGGTGGTTGAATTTATTATAAGTTTAATTTTTAGCTATAATTTTAAAATATTATATTCAAATAAATTTATAATACTTTTAAATTTTTCGCATTTTTCATGTAATTAGCTCCAATCTTTTTTAATCAATAAATATCAATAATTTCCATTTTTTACGCCGTTGACTGCTGTTAACCCGGGCATCTGCCGAAAATTGATGAATGTCCGGCAATGTGCAAATTTGACGTTTTGAATTGTGTGGATTCTGTAGCTGCTGTTGTTTGATGGCATTGGTCTTGGTTGAGTTCGGGCGTAGCCAATTATGTTGTGCCGGTGGACAACACAAATAATTTTGGAAAAATATTTTTTATTATTAAATACAAGATTATTTGAAACTTTTTTACTTTTAATGAGAAAATATCCATCATAATAAATTTTTCCAAATAAAAAAAAATTACCATTCCAAACCGATTCAATTTCAAGATGAAGAAAAACCTAAACTATTTATTAAGAGAGATTCTTTTAAATTAATTTTTATAATCATATGAATTAATCTATTATTTTAGCACTTACTATTACAAAAAACACACCAATTTTAACGACATTAAGGAATATTATTTAATGATTATTTTAAATTTTAATGTATCAAGATAAAAATAATTTTTTAAAAGTTCTAACAAATTAAAACAATTAAATATTAACAAAAAAAATAATGAAAAGAAATAAACATTAAAAAATATCAAAATAAATAAAAAATGAAACTTAGAATTAAAGAATATTTAATAAACTAAAAATTAATAATTCATATGCAGAAACGACGAAATCCAATTAAATTTTTTACAACATGTTTTAAAGTTGTGAAAATCCACATAAAATTTTTTGTAAAAATACCATAATAAACTAAAAAAATAAACATTTCACCAAAAAAATAAAATTAAACATTTTGTGATAAAAATAAAATTTATATTTTGTTCATTTTATATGCTTTGAATTATGATGAAGGACACTCATAAAAGATTTAAATGATTTTTATGTTCACTGAAGAAACAAATCTCAAATAATAATATTAATAATTAATTAGACAAAAAGCAATTTTTGTACTATTAAAAGTTGAAAAATTAAATTAAAAATTGCTAAAGTTATTGCTAAATATACTAAAGTTTAAATGAATATTTACATTCAATAAACTCAATATTAAAGAAAAAATTAAATAAAAATGAAATTATCTTTTCATGAACTACTTTAAATAGGAAGAAAAATGAATTTAGAAAATCGTTTAAAAGAGCCTTTCAATACTCCACCAAATCGCAATGTCAATTGAGATTGCTCAAGAATTAAATAGTAATTATCTACATTGAATTTAACCGATATATTATAAATAAATATAAGTTAATTTTGCATAGTTAAAAACAGATACACGCGCCCTTTCTTTAATTTATGTAGAGTAGATCTTCAGTATTTTAAAATAAAAAAACACAATATAATTTACAAAAAAATATAACTTTTGGTTTTTATGTTTGGTGATTATTTAGGACTTGAGTAACTTGAGAAAAATAAAATTAAAAGAATTAAAGCCAATTAAATAAAATTTTATTTATAAAAAAAAGTAAGTGGAAGAAATGAATTAAAACAATTTTTCATGTTATGTTATAATTATATAATTACCATACTATACAATTTAAGTCCGGTAAAATACTTTGGATAAATTACCAATTCTCCTAATCCGCATGAGGCCATGATTGATTTTAATATGAAAAAATAATCATTATTTTTTAAAGTTAATTCAATGATTAATGTGATTTCTTATAATTTTTTATAGAAATATATAAAAGATGAAATTATGAAACAATAGACAAACAAAAGAATCTCCTCAACTTACCAATAATCAAAATTTTATGAAAAGAAACTTTATAAGTGTATAATAATTAATTAATTATATATATTTTAATTGAAAATGATATTCATAATACATGATTAAAAATTAATTGTTTTATAAAACAAAAAAATTAATTTTCATAATAAGGCATTTTATTCTACTTAATTTGACGGATCTTATTAAGTATTAAGCACACAATGAAAAACGAACTACGTCGAGGTCGTGAAAGCTTCTTAATTAACATTTATGAATATAAATAGTAGCTATAATTAAAATTATACAAATTTAATAGAAGTAATCTATGACGCAATTTATATATTAAATACAATGAATGGTATTATGAAATTTAAATTAAAAACACATTTAAAATAGTAGCAAATATTAAAAAAATAACAATTATTTGAAACAAATGAGTGTAAACAAAAAACAACTAAATATTCATTTTTAATTAAACGATTTCATTTATAAATTTAAAAAAGCTTTTCAACCCCAAAAACGTGAAAATTATTTATTTATTGGGTTAAGTCATTTCTATCATAGAAATTGACAGTATCATGCCTATGACACATTTTTTTATGCATTCAAGTTTTATACAATTTAATATGATATTTTTGAAATCCTTTCATGACCAAAGTGCATTTGTTTTCTTCAGTTTTATAAAGACAGTATTGATATTGCCAGTGGAGTTTATTTTAATGAGTATTGTATACTTGAGAAATTTTATACATTTAATAATTTTTATTTGTATTATTACATTTTGTATTAAATAAAACTCAACTATATATCAAGTAACTTTATTTTAATTGGTTTATAATCAAATTTTTTTTGTTTATGAATTAAGAATTTCTTTTTAGATAATATATTTTATATTATTTTAACCCATTTGTCTTTTTATTAAAATTTTATAAATTATTTCTCATATTATTATAAATTATTACATTAATATAAAAGACCCTACACAGTTCAGAAACTTGGGTTAAGTTAATAAATAAAACTTATCTTTAAAATCCTAAATAAAAATTTAATTAAAACTGGTAAATTTAAAAATAAAAAGAACATATAACTTTTCCGAAGGTATTTTTTAACATTTTATGCACATTCATATTATAAATCTTTTTAATAAAATTAATAAATTTAAGCTTATAATTTCTAATTTATCTGTGTTAACATTTTGAGATGTACAAAGAACAACTGAGCTTTCCACTCATTTATGGAAAAAATTTACAAGAAGTTTATTCAAACATCTTTGCATCATTCTTTTTTATATTACCATTATTATTCTTTAAAAGAACATAATTTATCTAAATTTTTAGTAAAATTATTATTTACCAAAATATTTCTAAATGATTATTCAAATATTTTAATAGTTGTTAAATTTACTAACCAAATAAAATTAATGATTTACAAAAAATTAAAAATAAACTAAATAAAAAGTACAAATAATATATATATATATTAACTTTTTTATTCCCTATCCACGCCGGAAACGCAGCAGCATTCATACTGGTCTCGATCATTTGCCGAAAAACGGAAAGTCAAATAAAAATTATCTGAAAATATAGACAATTTTTACGTTTATTATGGTTGTACCTTTCCGCTCACTAATATTTTTATTATAATTGTAATTTTGTTGTATTTTTTATTTATTTGATATTTATATATAAATTTTGTTTTTAAATGCTCTTTTGAACATTTAATATCGTAAGAAAAAAAAACAAATATTAATAAAATTTAAATAATAAATACCTAATATCTTTGGATAAAAAATATCTGGCTATTAGAAAAATTCTGATAACTCTGATCGATAAAAAAATGAAAAATAAATAATAAATATATTGAAAAGAAATAATACTATTCTTTTTCATAAATAAAAACACTGAATTAATTAATAAAATATTAATAATTTTTATTGTTGATTATAAATATTTCTTGTAAAATGAGAAAAAAGTAGCCGGTTTGAATCTGTCAAAAGTTGGTTTTTCGTGTGTTTGACCATTTTGCTAATTATAAGTTTTGTGATAAGCTAAGGTAACAATTTCAAAATAATTATTAAAATTATAGTATAACTTTTAAATACATTTATTTTTGACTTTTTGTTTTGCTTTTTGTTATTACTTTATAAACTATTTTTTAAATAATTATTTGATAAAAAATAAAACCTTAATTTAGAAGATATTAAATATAAAAGAATAAATTTCAAAAAATCTTCAATAAGAATTTTTTGTCCAAAATTTTTTTGAAACTCAATGAAATTTACTGAAATTTTAAGGTAAATAGAGAATTCTTAGACTCGCTTGGCTGGCGCAATTTAAGAAAGGCAACTGCACCGTTGAAAAATATGCGCCTAAAATTGTATCTAAATTCCATTTTTAAAATTTTAGGTTTTGTATTAAAATAATAAAATTATTGTTGAACCTGGAATTTATTTATTTTGATATATTTTTTTTTTATTTACATTTATTATAATTAATTGCCTTCAGTTGATAAGCATTTTATTAGCTTTACTCATTTTTTATAATGGTAAATTATTTATTTATTTTTTGTTAAAAACACGTTTTACAGACAAAATATTTTTTTTATTGTTTAAATTAAGTTTTTATTAATTATGTTGATTGTTTTATTTTTAATTGATTACTTATTAGAAGATTTTTCATAGAAATGAATTATTTGATGAGTTAATTTATATTGCATTATTTTCTATTGTAATTTGGATTTATTAAATGTAATAATGTTAGTATTATATTATTTTTTACAAATTTAAATCAAATTTAAAAATTATTTCGAAATTGATCGCATATGTAATTTTCTTTATTTTTTGCTTCGTTATTTACAATTGACATTCAACCACGGCATGTGATGATACTATGTCTGCCAGCCCAGATGGAGGTGCCAATTGATTGCTTTTTTGATATAATTAGCCAGTAG
This sequence comes from Heterodera schachtii, assembly GCA_023374025.1. NCBI lineage: Eukaryota > Metazoa > Nematoda > Chromadorea > Rhabditida > Heteroderidae > Heterodera > Heterodera schachtii. The sequence continues at coordinate 80,764 of SIJG01000226.1, forward strand.
AAATAATGTAAAATTAAAATTATTTATTATTTTATAACCATTCATTTAATTTTGTATGTTTTAGGAATATAGTAAATGATTTTTATATTTAATTATCACGACTCTGCTGCATTCTACTTAAAAAATAATTTAAAATAAATATTTCTAATAAATGTTATTATTTTTTTTAAACTTATTGTTAATTTTAACGCTTATTTTTTTCTCTTTCTGATTACTTTCATTAATTTAGCTTAATTTGTGATTTTTAATTTACTTGTTTAGCATTATATTATTATTATTTAGAAAATTTAGATAAAATTTTTAAATGATAATCCAATTTAAATATACATATTTTATTAAATTATTTTGACTAAACGAAAGTGACGACAAAACAAAGCCTGAAAATACAAAAGATAATTTATCACTGATTCTAGCACTGCCAGTGACAACATGAATGTATTTTATCAAGTTCTATGCTCTACACTGCTCAATGCAAATAGTCCATTTTAGATGATTTATTACTTCGGTTTAAATGATTTTCTTTGTATAAAAATCAACTGCTTTTCGTAGAGATTTTATTAATAGTTTTTGTGTCATTTAAGCATGTAGACATTTAATTGGAAAATTTTGGTTTTCTAATTTAATTTGTTATATTTATAAAAAATTTCATTATATTCGATAAATTTGTAATCATTAACTTTTCATTACCGTTTAGTAAATTTTAATACTTTTAAAATTTACATTAAAATGGTTTATATATTTTAGTTAAATCGTTTTACTATATAAAAATTTATTTTTTCAAGCAAAAATTTTTTTTCCTTTATTATAATTGCAAATTATAAATTTCGGCAGCAAAATTGACCAATGCCATTTGCCTATTTAAATTTTTAATCTTTATTATTCGAAAATATCTGTACTTAATTTAATATTTCGTCATCTTTAACATTATATTTTTACTTTCTACCAATTTATACAGTTTTAGATGATTTTAAGCTTTTTCAACATTGTAATTTTGCGATAAAAGTATGATATATATAATTTTATTCTTGTGATCTGTAAGGTATGGTATTTATCAAATTCGCAAAAACCTAGATTAAAATATGTCGTTTACTTATTAGAAAATCCTTTTTTTTGGATTTATTTAAATTTATTTGTATTTAATTTTTTATAATTTTTTTTTAACTAAATTGTATTAATACAATCAAATAAGATATGTTCCAAGCCAAGCTATTTCTTAGCGAAAAAATAAATTTTTTTATCTTAGTTTTTGGTAAATAAATGTATTATCAATTTAGAAAACAAATAAATTATTTTATAATTTATTGAATATTATTAAGCTCAATTAATAAGAGATAAGAAATTATTAATCACCGGAAAAAATGAAAAAGACGATAGATTCCATTCAAATAATATATGCTAATTGGAAAAAATCATTAATAAAATTACAATCAAAAAATAATATCAAACTAAATCCTCTTGTCAAACCAATGTACGGACTAAAATTAAAAAATTAATAAATGAATTTATTTTTAAAAAGCTGAGAAATTAAATTTAAAGTAAAAAACTATATTAAAACCACTTAATACAATTAATAAGTGATTAAATTGGATTTATAAAAAGACTACCAATTAATAAATAATTATCATTGCAGTAAATTTTCTGAAGATCTTATCATTTTATTAATGATTTGTAATATTATAACGAAACAATTAAAATTTCCAAATTGAATGCTGCAAAGTCACTGCAATTTCATTAACATGGTTATACATTGGAATAACTCGTGTAATCAACATTTTTTTAAATAAAGAAGTTTTTAAATGTGTGTAAAATGAGAACAAAAAATTATTTGTTTATTTAAATTTCTAAATATTCAATTCATGTAAATGAAACAGGGTTTTAGTTCTTTATTCTTTGCGCTTCTTTATATAATATGTTTTTAATGATCTTTTTTTATACAAAAGCAAACCTTAAAAAAGAATTGATTTTATTTTAATAATTTATGTTTATTTTTCGTGGTAAAAGTTTTCAGTAGTAAGTATTTAATAAAGTATATTATTGTCCTGGCATTATTAGTCTTGTCAGTTTCCATCTTAATGTTAAAATTTAATTATTATTTTAATTATTCTATATGGTTTATATTAATGATATGGTTATTAATTTATAAATTTCTTTTTACAATTTTTCTTTATCTTACTTTTTTTAAAGTTTGGTTATATTAATTAAAAAGTGTAATATTAAATGAATCTTTTAAAACTCATACAAAAAATATTGCCCAATAAAATAAAAAAATTAAAATGATAAAGTTGAAATACAGGTTCAAAAATGCATACAAGAGTGAAGATACCTCTAAAGATCACTAGGTATATAAATTACATATATTAATTATTTCACAAGACTCAATTACAGTAGTTTTATCAAATTAATAGTATCTAAAAATTAATCCATTTATTAAACATGCCAATAAAAATGATTACGAAACAATTAATCATAAGATGTTCTAACATTGCCAAGGGGAATAATTAAATCAGTTAAATTAAAATATTTAACAATAAATATTAGCATATTCAAATAATTTGAAAAAAACTAAATATCAAAAATACATGTATTTTTGTAATATAAAATTAGTTATTAAACTTCAATAGTTAAATTACATTAAAATGAAAACTATTTATCTAAGCAATAATAAAATTAAAAATTAATTTTCATAATAGTAAATCAAATCAATTAATATCAAATTAGATTAAATTAAATTAGTAAAATAGGATTTAATGAAATCTCAATAAATAAATGAAATTAATTAGAAGATAAAATTTTCTGATCAGTTTTGGGGTCAGGGCCAAAAAAGCCGAAAAGGCCGAGGACTTAAGTTATAACCAGGGCTTGTAGATAAAAATTTTCAAAAGCTTCATTTGACAGGCAAAAAAGCCTCATTTTTACAGAATTTATTTAAAACACGCTTAATGTTCAAAGATTATATTTTGATTGTCCATGATAATGGTCGACGACATAGTCACAACATTTTACAGCAGAAAAATCTGATTAGATTGGCCACGAGCTTATTTTTAAATATAGAAGTTTTTAAATGTGTTCTGAAATGAGAACAAATGGACTAACTATTTATTTAATTATGTATTTGTGTTATGATTTGTCTCCAAATATATTTATATTACTTGCTAATTATTTTAAATTGATAAATTTCTATATATTCAATTCAAGGTCCTGGCATTATTAGTCTTGTCAGTTTCCATCCATAGCTTTGAAAGCTCTATCTTGCAAATGTTCCGGGAACGACTTTTCTCAATATATTTACAAAATAATTCCAGTTCTGTAACTTTTAAAAAATTAATGTAAAATTTAATTATATTTTATTTATTTCTTTTATTTTATTGTAGTGTTTAAAAAATAATTTGTCATTTTTATTTAAATAATAATACATATATTAAATAATAAATTTTTTATACATAATTCAGTTTTTTTTGTTGTGTTTTTTCGTAATTTACCTTGGCTCTAAGTCAATCTTCGTTTCACCCATTGTGTCGCGAAAAGGTTTATTTTTTTCATTTTCTATTTTTAATAATTGATTTTTTAATGTAATAAACTAAATTATTTAAATATAAACTTATATCCAATTTTAATTTTATTTTTGCAGTAATTATAATTATTTAAACATTGATATACAAAAAATAATAAATTTAAAATTATTAAAATTTTTGCTTATTAATTTAATGTTTATTTTTATAAATTTGTTTATAATAGAATTTTAAAACTAGGTGAAAAATGTTAACAATTGAGTAAAACATACATTTTTATTTAAGTGAAATTTTTGTATTTGTTTTTGTGATTGGGGTTTTTTATTGAATCGGTTTAATAAATATTTAAATGTGTGGATTTGATTTAAATATTTTAAAAATTTTAAAAATATCTTCCGTAAAATTCGGAATGTTAAACTGAATGATATTAAATGCATTTTCTGTTTTCATTTAATATATTTGTTAAATTAATATTTTTTATATAATTTAATTACATTCTACTCACTTGTTGTATATTCCTCAAGTGTGTTTTTAGCCTGGACCAAAAGAATATTATCATTTAATTAATTAATTAGCTATATGATAGTTTTCTTCGTTTTTTTAGTTTTTAGTCTTTTTCTTTCAACGCAATTAATTTATCCTCTAATTATCAGAATGACCGTTTATCGCTACATTTAGACCGCAAAATATTTATTATTTATAAAGTTATCGAGTTAAACAATCCAATAATTTGTTAGAAAAAATTTGTTTATTTTAATTTACAAAAACAAATGAATAATTGCAAATCTGAATAAAGAACCACCTTTTTTTTAAATATAAATATAATTCAGGAAACACGGAACAGACTCATTTCGAAGAATGAATTTTTCAAAAGCTAATTTTAAATTTTACTTTATGATTTATTTTCAAAAAAATTTTATTAAAATAAATGAAGCATGTCAGATTCATTGGAATGGATGTTTATTTTCAATATAAATTTACATTATTTCTTATTGATTTTAAAAATCAATAAACAAATATTTGAAAAAATTTTAAATTTTTATTTTTTAAATATATTTTCAAATAAAAAGACAAACACTTATTTAATATAAAGCTTTTCATTTCTGCATTTCTTGACAACAGCTGGTTTTTTCACTGGTGAGGCAATTAATCGTTTCTTAATCCTCAGTAAAGATTACCGAATTTGTTATATTACCATTTTTTTAAATAAATAATTTCATTTATTTTAATCTTTTAACATAATATTATTACTGTCAATATGTTCAGAAATTAAAGTCGTATTTTGATTTTGATGTTAGTTAACTAACACCTTTTTTGATTTGGTAAAAAAATAAAAATACATTTTATTTTATTTTCTTATTCTTCTAGCATTTATAGGGATCCTTTTCGTTATTTATTTATATAATTAAAAATTTTTAAATACTTAAAATGGATTGGAATAACTGAAATTAAGTAATTCATTGTTTAAATTAAATATGCATTAAATAATAATTTATTTCCTTACACTGTTGCAAAAATTTCACATGGAATGGGTAAGTGAACATTTTAAAAGTGCGCCGTTTTGATTAGATTATAATTAAAAGTATAAATTAAAGAAAATATTTTGTAAATTTTTCAAAAAAAAAAATTGTATAAGCAAAGAAAGATTTAGCAAAATTTTTTTCTTTTTTATATATTAGTTTTTTTAAATATCTTTATAGGTCTTTTTCAAATAATATTTTTTAGAAATTTAGTAATAATCATTGAAATCGAATATTTTTCTTGAAATTTATATATATATAATTTATTATAAAATTCTTAAATTATTGCCTATTATTATCCAACTTTTTATTATACAATTTATTCTTGTTGTAATAATAATTACTTTTTTATTCGTGCATTAAATACTAAATTGTTTATGTTGCAAATTTTATATTTAAACGCGTCTTTTTAAAATTTTTATAACATGTGGAAATTAATAATTTTTTTCTTTTCAATTAAATAGTAAAAATATATGCATGGCGAAAAAATTAAAAAATTTTGCCTATTTTATTAATAAAAAAACATTTTTAAAGATTGCAATCATTATTTATCAGGAAATAAACATCGATTTTAAATTTTATTTTGTGCTTTATGCTTTAAATTTTATAGAATTTCAATATTCTAATGGTTGTTTAATTTTCGCTTATTTTTTTTTGTTTTTTTTTAAATAGATAATTTATTTAAAAAATTTAAATTGTCGGCTGAACGCAAATGGTGGTGGTAAAATAGGTTATTGAGTTAATTTAAAAGAATCAAATTAAATTCTTCTCGTGATTGATTTTACAGATTTTAAGGCTTTTCTAATTAATTATTTTTGAAAATATTAATTCCTTTATCTCAAAATTAATATTAATATTGCGGACTTTAAATGAATAAAATAGCTAAAATTGTGTAGTTAAAATCAAAGAAGTTTTATTAGAATTAATTTATTAATTTTTTTATCAACTTGATCAGGCTGCTTCGGAGTTTATTGTCATTTTCTGACAGTCTTAAACATTCTGAGATTAACCATTTATTTTGCAATAATTTGTGTATTATACTTAAATTTTGGAAATTATTTAAGAATTTTGATAAAACTCAGCTTTACTGAATATACTTAGAATTAATAACAAAAAATGATGTGTAAAAAACTATTTTCTTAAATAAATTTTTTTTTGCTTTTTTTGATTATTATTTAGATAAGTTTTTGTGTATTTTATAAGACAATATTTTATGGTAATATCACATATTATGTTTCGTTTATTAGCATTATTGATTTATCCAATGTTCAAAAGATAAAACTAATTATAAATTTAATTATGTGTTATTTTTAGAATCATTTTAGGCTCCTTAACATAAATTAATATTCAAAACTAAGCAATTAATGTATCATAGCCACAATTAAGATAGTAATGCGTTAAAAATTTATTTAAAATTTTAATGGTTTGGTATGCTATTTAGTAAATAAATTAAATTATTCAATTTACAAAATAACGGTGCCTCCGCTTAACCGTAATGTACGTCGGGACACAAATAATTTTCATATTTTTTAATTTTTCAATTTTTCACATCATTTCTCGCCAATTTTCTCCATTTGTAGTAAATACAGCCGGACGCCATTGATAAGTTTTTGTAGAGCTCATTGAGCTGTACAAAAAAGCCGCTGGTACCGGCACGCTTAGTTTGGGTTGGCCATCAGCAGGGTCGGGGGCGAGGCTGAGGGTCCTCCGGCAGATGTGCCCGACCCATGACGGACTCCAAGTGAATGGATCAAGAACCGGAAATGACCAATCAATCACTGAGTTTTTTTTGGACGACCTAGCACCTAATGCGAACACCACAAATCTTGAAAACTTCACAGTTTTTAAACAAAAAATAGAAAAATGTCATTTATAATACTTTATAAAATCTTTGTATTATGAAATTATTATTACAAATATATCGACTAAGAATTTTATTGTTTATTATCTAAAAGCTCAAATTACAATATTCAAAATTTATTTAAATTATTAATTTATTTTTTTACTTTTGAAACAAAAAATAGTGATATTTTTTGTTTCAGCAATTTTTGTATTTTTTTTTAAATTTATAATAATTTTTCAATTTTTTCTTCTAGTTCCTATTTTTAGAATTGAAAATTTATTAAAAAAATACTTATTGAATTGCCTTAGATAAAAAAATTAATTAACAACGTTAAATTTAACAATTTATAAATATTTGTAATCAAACTTTCATATGGCTTAGAACAAAGTAAACCGTACTCGAATATCGTATCAAAGAGTTCAATAGAAAAAAAAAATACAAATGAATAGACAAATAGACAAAACGATAATCATAAAAAAAGTAAGCGGAATTTTTGATCCTTTTTTGAATAAAATCCACTCTTTACTGCATATAATTTATTTTTTGAAATGCAACGTTGCTCGTAATTGCCTTTGAATTTTTAAACTCAAATAGAAAAAAACAGGGCTGCCAGATGAAAATTTATCATTTTCCCATAGGAATTTTTTCAGCTTTGAGCAATTTTTTAAGAAAAAATAAGTTTTAAGTGCCCGGCGCTGGAGGAAAAATTTGAAATTTTGACTATTTTTACAGATTTTCACTGAAAATTGGCCATAAAAATGCCTTATGAGTTTTTAGTTAATTGTATATAAAAATATTTATTATAAAAAATAAAAAGCACATAAAATTATTATTTCATTAATAAAAACTAATATTTCCTTATTCAAATACGCTGAAAATTTAAAAATTTCACCGGTAGTGCATGGACCCAAAAATTTCTATAATTTATTAAAATATCACTTATTAAGGTTTGGGTTATTTGCTTTTAGTATTTTTTTGTTTTTATTTTAAATGAACTTTCAAAATTTTAAAATTATTCTCATTTTTCGCCTTCTAAATTTAAATCTCGCTACGATTCACGAATGAAAACGTTTTTTATACCATTAATTAAAACGTTTAATATTTATTTTAAATATAAAAACTTGTTGAAGTTAATTGTTTCTTTTCCATTTTGCCGTAATTTTTTTCTTTTGGGTTTAAATTAATAATTTAAAAATCCAACCAATATTTTATCAAATATAAAAATTGCATAATAAGCAAATGCTTAATGCAAAAGCAACGTTAATAGATTAAAACCTATTATTTAGTTTGTGTGTAGATTTTACATTAAATGTTATTTTATTATATTTTAAATTGCCTTTCTTCATTACTTTTAAAGATAAAATTTCTTGTTTACATTAAGAAAAATTCGATACAATTCTGTTTCATCGTTTTTATGAATATTTCTTTAAATTTTAATTAATCATTATTTTAATTTATTTCATCTTCAAACTTTTAGACTAAACTATTAATAATTCTTTAATTTTATAATTTCTAGATTTCTTTAAAATACTTTTTTCATTCCAAAGGTCCTCGGCAATTATAAATTTTATAATTTGTTTTATTTTTTAATTAAATAATATCTTAGATGGATAATTATGCCATATTAAAAGTGCTCATCTTCAAACAATTTCATCAATTCATAAGCCTCTTTTCATTTAATTATTTCTTAAATTTTATCAATTATAAATTTTATAATTGATTTATTTTTAATTAAATAATAATTTTTTCAATGGAATAATTATGCCATTTTATTAATAAAATAAAACAGAAAATAAATTCGATTTTTTCTTATCATATGTTTAAAAGTAAAAACTAATTTGAATTCAAAAATTAAAATAAGGATTAATTTATTGTATTGTGAATTATTATTAAAAATTATTAGTTTATTTTCTTGTATCACAATAATAATATTTCAATTCTCCTATTTGAATTAATTATATTATACCTTTTATTTGGAAATTTGAGGTTGAAAACTAATCCCCCATGGGCGATAAAAAGAGGAAAACGGTATTTACAAATAAGTGTACTCGAATCCATTTTTGTTTGCAGGGTTAACTGTATTTTATGGTTTCTGTTGGTCATTATTAGAATTGAATACATCGTTACAGAACCTGTTTCTTAAAAATAGATAATATTCAAATTGAATACTATAAAACAATTGTTCAATTAAAAAGTAGAACAAACACTCAAATATAATTAAGAACAATTATTTGCCACTCACTGTCATTAAATTTTCTTGTTTTTTCACAGATTATTGAATTTTTATGTGATGCGTCTTCTATTTTTATTATTTTAATTTTTTATTATTCTCTAATGTAAATTATGCTAAAAATTATAGGATTCATTTTTTATTATTTATTTATATAAGTAGATATTTTTATTTTTGGAATATTGTTAGTTTATCTTGTTAAAATTTTCGCAATTTTTCTATTTCTATGAATAAAATAAACTTAAAAAATCAAAAATAATAATAAAATGAATTTTTATTTTAAAAAATATTGGATAAACAATTTAAATAAAGAAATTAATAGAAAAAAATTAAAAAATATTGTAATAATAGAATCAAAATGGTATTTTGCTAATGCTTTTTCTCGCCATTAAAATTTTATTTAATTTTGGCGTTTGGGCGTAAAAGTTGATGAAGGCTATTTTAATAATTAAAAATCAGCAAATTGTTATATAAAATTTGCATATTTGGATTTTAAAAATTTATTGTGAGCATGCAATATTTGAAATAATATAAGCTCATATTCAATTTTTCTATAATTTTTGAGAATTTTTCTATTGTTGTTACAAAAATTTTTTTTAATAATGAATAAATAAATTTTTTTTGAACTTTACGTGCCACCATGAGAACTTTCTTGTCTTTTTTATTAAAATAAATTCTTAATTAATGACTTTTTTAGAAGCTGATTTTATATAATTTATTTTAAGTTCTCTTTAAGAATTAATAAATATTTTTCTAAGCATTCATTTTAAATCTTATTATCTCGTAGCTTCGATACTTTTCTAATGACAATCCCGTATGTTTCCATTTTAATTATAAATGATTAAAATTTTCAGAATGGTTTATCTTAAATATCAAATTTTCAAAAAATTTGAAAACTTTTAGGCTTTTATCTTTTGATGGTTTTTTTAATTCTTTTTAAGTATAGTTATTTTTATTCATTGAGTGTTTGATTTTTCTTGAATATTTGTTATAAAATTTAAATGGCAATTTTTATCGCCAAATGCGATCTGGCAAAGAAGATATAAATTTAAAGAATTATATTTCTTTTGTTATTCACTTATTGTAATTCCATACTTACCAAGGTTTCTGTTATATAATTTTCTAAAAGATTTAATTTATGTAAGAAGACTTTTATTTAATAGTAATTAATCTAAAAGCTAAGATGAATGTCCATTTCCAGTTTCCCAAAGTGAAATATTGTAAATAATTTAAATATTGTTGATTCTATAAAAAAGAAATTAAGTATTTTTGTGTTAATTGTGCAAATTTAATTTAGTTTTATTTTAATTTTTGATTATTCAAGTGGGAATGAGGTACTGAATTTTGTTTAGTTTGATAACGAAATCTTTCTATAAACAATTAGTATACGTACATATGTCGAGAAGGAAACGGCAAAATCTGCCTCCTAAAGACAGCATTAGCATAAATATTTTTTAAAGTTAATAATAACAAAATTTGCTTTTTATATAATCAAGTATAATTGCATTAAAATAAAAAAATGATTTGCTTTTTATTCATTGATTAATCATATTCAAATATTAATTTATTTTTATTTATACTATTTCATTAAAGCTTATCTTGGACTACAAAATTTAATCGATAATTTTATTTGCATATTGTTTTTTCAACTATTATTTTTACAATTTTCGCATTATCCGTTTTATAAAAATTAATTCATATTTACTGTTAGTAAAGTGCAGTTTTTTTCTTTATATTTTTTAAAGAAAAGGCTTGGCTTGGGTTTGTGGTCCTAAAAGTTCCATGTGTTAGTAGAAAAAAGGGGAATGTTCCCGCATTAACAAATATTTTTGTGCAAATTTAAGTTATTTTTAAATTATTTTTTAATTGAGCAACTTCCAAAATTAATCAAAGATTGAAAGGGGCTTTCCAGCATTTGGTAAAATTTATATCGTGTTTAATTGTTTTTGTCTGACAAGGGAAAACCGAACTGCCGTGGAAATTGTTTAAAGCGATCAACTAAATAAAATTAAGAAACCCCCAATGATTAAAATAAATTAATTGAAATAATTAATGTTATAAATATGAATTAACTAGATTTAATTTTGAAAAATTAAAAAAAATATTTATTAAATACACCTTTATTGGTCCTATTACAAAAAAATAATTTAAAAATCATTAAGTTATTGTTTTACTATATTGAAAGTTGTTTTATCAACTAGAGAAACTATTTATTTAAAATTAATAATATAATTTTTTTTTAAATAAAGTTTATTTAAAAAATTTTCTATATTAAATTTGTAATTGTCAATTTCAAAATGTTTATGTAAATATGCAAATCTGTTTATATCCAAGAATAAACATAGAAAGTTAAAATAATATTTTGTTAAATATTTTTAAAAATTAAAATGATTGAATAAGGGCAATTTGAATGTTTTCCGAAGGAAGACATTTGGCTGATTATTTTCAAAATAAATTCAAACAAACCAAAAAGGTTAAATTTTTTAACGAATAAACAAAAGAATATTAATACCATCAAATAATGTTGGATTAATACCGGAAATAATTTAGTATGTCTACAATACAAATAAATAAATTACAAGAAACAAATGAATAAATTTATTTAAAATAAATAACTTTTAATCTTAAACATTTAAATATATTGCAGAAATAAAACAGATTGCAATAAATGTATTAAAATAAATTAACATTAAAAATAATTAAAAAAGATATGCTGGATATTAAAATAAAAAATTACTAATTTATCTAAAAATATTGAATGAAATTAAACTACCTAATAAATAAAAAATTAATTTTCTTCAATTTTTATTTATTTTTTGACCGAATGAGCTGATGAATCATGGAAACAAAAAATTTTGAAATGGGTTGGCTTTGATAATAAATAATGAAAAGTTGACGAACATGAGTTGTATTATGAAATAAAATAGAAAAAGACGCCAAAAAATTATTTTTCAAATTAAAATACCAAAAAAGTATAAAAACAACATATAATTTTTTCAGCGAGCCATAATTAATTAATAATAATATGAAATGAACCGAATGGACTTGGACTTATTTATTCATTAAATAATTTAATATAAAAAATAAATGATAACTCTGCGATAAAAGAAAAATAAATTTAACTAAAATTTTAGCAATTTGAAATTAAAAAGTTAGAATAATTTTAACAACTATACATTTAAATCCAGATTTGTTCCAATATAATAAAGGATAGTTCACTAATTTAATTCATCATTTTCTATTAAAAGATTTAAAAGAAACAATTTTAAAAAAATTGTTGATTTTTTAAATTTCTCTCCAAATTTTGAATATCTATAAAGAAAAAAAATCTGCATTTTTGGTGGGTAAATTGCTGCTCTAAACTTGTTTTTTTCTCATTTATTTTCCGTAAAAACATTAAATAAATGTTTTAGCAAATTCTTAGTCACATCAAGAGTTTGATGCAATTAGACCCATAAAAGTGGGATTTAGATTGTTGAGGTAAATTTCGACGATGAGGTAAAAAAGGTTTAGTATCAAATTGTCCACAATTTAAACCAAATATATAAGCCTAACAATGAACTTCAATATTCTCATATTAATTAGGAAAATTATTTAATTTATTTTTGTGCAATATTACTCATATTCTTTTCTAATTCATAAATTTTTCTTCTCGATTTGAATTAAATCCTCTTCTGTAGTTACCTCAAAGACTATTGTTTTTTAATTTTTCGTGTATTATTAAATTGTTTTCATTGTTATTTTTATTTAATTTTTGATAATTGATTTTTTATGATCTTTTTTCTTAAGAAATTTCCTTCGCATTATTAAATTTAATTAGCATTTTATTTTTTCAATTTTTTAATTTTTTATGAGCTATTAATTAAAAACATACCAATATCTTAAGATGATGCTGAAATCCACATTATTCCAAGGATTAAAATTTATTTATTTTTATAATTCACTCGAGGAGTTCAGATAGAATATGTTAGGTTCTAGCTAAATCATTTTCATAATTTCGTTCTATTTTATTTGGTCATATTGTAAATGATTAATTGAAAAGATATTTAATAAAATATATCTTAAAATTATGATCAAAAACCACTTTTTAAAACTGGACCCAATATTGATAACTTCCAACCACATCGCTATTTTTTTTAATTTTCATCATTTTTTAAATTATTATTTTAATTTTATTTCCACTCTTTCGTAGAAATTAAATACCAATTAATATAGACAAGTTTATTGACTTAATATAACTTTGTTATAGTATGGAATTCACTAGAATGAATGTAACGCTAAAATGAATTTTTTTATTTTAGTTATTCTAAATTAATCATTTTTATTGTGTTCATAAAATTTATTAGATAGGGAATAGAATTTTATTTTCAAAATATTAATTATTGAAATTTAAATTAATTTAAAATTGAATTTTTTGAATATTTTAACTACATTGGTATTATTTATTATTGCAAAGTCACTGTGTTACATTGCAAAAAACTTATTTTCTATACAAAAAATATCCGATTTGAATTGATCTCTAGTGACAATTATCATCTTCGTTTTTTATAATTTTTTATTCCATTATAATTAATATTAAGATAAAAAATTGTATTAATCTAACTGTTATGATAAATCATACATTAAAATTTCTAAATAAAATATTAATACTTTTTTGTGATTTAATTATTTTATTATTGAAAGTTTCTGAAAAAATAAGTTACAATCTCGCGGTGTGTGAAATTTCAAATTTAGCTTGCTTTTGAACAAGTGTTTCTTTGAAATTGATATTAAATAATTAAATTCATCATAAATTAAAAGATAATTCAATAACTTTTTACTTGAGTTTAAGACGGCTAGTTTTAATTTATTTTATGACTAAGTTTACAAGTTTGTTTGATTGATTGGTTTATGCATTTTAAGAATTTGATTACTAAATGTTAGAAATATAAAATACTCTGTTTTATAGTATTTCTATTATTATAAGCCAAATTTATTTTCATATTCGGCATGATGAAATATTAGATTTTACTGTATGTTTTTAGAGAGTAAGAAACATATTTTCTCAAATATTAAAAAAATTTATGTGATTGATTCAACAATTTCTAATTTAACATATTTTGACAAGCATTATTAATTCCATTCTTCGAAGCCTTTCATGCCAAGACGGTACTGGAGTGCATGTATGTGACTTATCAAATCTTCGTCATTTTTGTTTTCTTTGGCATCATATGCGACAACAAGTCTCCTTATTGCCTGAACGTTTTCCAGGTATTTTTTGAGCCGTGGACGGTCAGAAAATCCGCGAGTGTGATCAATTTCATACGGTCTCAGTCTGTTGACTTGGTATTCTTCTTCATTTTTCATCTCTTTGATGAACCTATTTAATGTCAAAATTTTTAATAAATTGTGCCCCAACTAGGCGTGTGCGAAAACCAAAAAATACTAATTTTCGAAAATGAAACGAAAATTAAAATTTTAAAACTCGAAAATGAAAACGAAGCAAAAATTTTTTGACAGACGAAAACGAAACTCATAAAGTGACGAAGAAAGGGGACGACACGAAAATGACATGAAATTTCGCACACCCCTGACAATAGAATTTTTTAAGAATGGAAACTTTTTCGAAAATGTCGATTACTTTGAAAAAGCTGGGTGAGGTGCGGTAAATCTTTTTCGAAAACGGCTGTGCCACCTGAGATTTTTTACATTAAATCATTAAATTTATTTTAAATTAATATTTTTATTTGCCCCTTGTTGCCATTATTTGTGCGTTGTTCTTCAAGCAGCACAGAATTATGTTGGTTCCACCGATCTGGACGAAACAATGGAAATCGCTGTTCACCATTCACGATCCGAAATAAATAAGTGCTTAAAATTATTGATTTTTAAAATTAATATTAATTTATATACTTTTTAAAATAATTGTAAATCGGTTCCGCTTCCGGTGGGGCAATCTCATTAAAAACATTAAAAGCCGGTCTGCATTTCCTCTTCGAGTAAAAAAGCAAGACTCGGTAAAGCTCGGATTGCTTTTCTAAAGACTTCATTTTGTCCGTAAATGTTTGCCAAGCCATCTTTTTGAATTTTACGGTGCACCGCTTGACAAAGATGGAATAAGCAATATTTTATAGGCATTTCTTGACCAAATTCAGTTTGGAACCCATTTTTTGCACCTTTCATAAAAAATTATTTTAAATTTCTAAATTATTTTTATAACTTTCTTCAAAATCCATTAAAAAGGATAACGGTATTGAATTGTCCAAATGGTTGCGTAAAACAGTGAAAGCCCGCCCATACGTATTGGAATTACGATTTTCCATTAAAATATATGCTGACGGTACAGAAACATGCCCAATCAGCATTCCGGTTCGGTAATGCGCGAATAAAATAGTAAAAATCTGTTGCCATTTTTGTCCAACGTAAATTCCCCCTTTAAAAAAAATAATTGTTTAAGTTTTAATGAATACTCAGAGGGCTGGCAGTTTCGGCAAAAAATTTTCGAAAATAGGCTACTAAAAGGCTAAAAATTCCATAATGAAACAAGAAAAATGAACCAGAATGGCAATAACTAAAAAACAGAACGGAAAGGCAGCAAATTTCCTGTCGCTCTAAAAATGTCAGCCCCCTACTCTCGAATGTACTTCAAGGATTATATTTTCTATTCCACTTCGATCAACCCCTGCAGCGCCCGGATTACTCTTTGGCGCTGAATTGTTTTTTGAATCGAACTGTACGTCGGCATCCATAAAAGAGCTGAATCGTCCAAATTTTCCCTTGTTTCTCCGATTATTTCGCGAGGAGCAAAATTTGTATTTTTGGCAGTCTCCTTGGCCTGCTCAATTCGCTGTCGAACCTTTTTTTAATTTCTATTACTTTTTTATAATTTTTTATACAATTGCCGAATCCGCGTTTGGAAGATGATTGTGTTGGGTCTTCTCAACAAGCTCAGTGGATCCCAAAGCAGAATGTGCGCGACCAGGACAACTTTTTTTAACACAGCCCCATACCTTTTAATTAGCAAAAAAATGCAAAATTACAGTATATAATAACATTAAAAAAATATTTTTTTTACTTGTATTAAACCATTTGCGATTAGCTCCTTTTTCCTCATCTCAAATCCATTAAAAACAATTAAATTTCGGCCTTTGGTTGTCCGTTCATTCGGAGCAGGCGAATGAGCAAAGGCAAACAATGAAATTAGGAGCAACAAACGGTTCATGTTTGAAGAATCAAAATGAATGCATTTCTCCATAATTTGTTATCTATTTGAAAGAGCACCTCATTCCTTAGAATTTAATTTGTGGGGCCATTTTTTTTTGCAGGATTTGTGCAAATCGACGATAAAATAAAAATTAACGAGAATTTTTGATCAGACCATTAAATTCTTTGATAATTCTTATTTTTCCATCTATAAAAGACGCAGAACATTGAAGTCGAGATCAATAACACAAAAAAATCAAAAATGAAAATTTATCTGTTTTTTTTCCTGCTACTCTCTACGGTGAACGCCGGACCCGTAGCAATTCTTGGGGGAACTGCGCGACTAATAAATTCGCTAAAAAGTTA
>SIJG01000227.1:0-43101 GCA_023374025.1 Heterodera schachtii
TTCGCCCTATTTTCGCCCTTATTTCGCGATTTTTGGAAAATTTGTTTAAAAATGCAATAAAAATGAAAAATACACACCTAAAAATCGACCAAAAAATTTTCGGAAAAATACAACCCTAAAAATCCGACCTAAAAATTTTCAAAAAAATACACCCTTACGAAACGACCCAAAAAAATTTCAAAAAAATACACCCCTAAGAATCGACCCTTAAATCCCAAAAATTTCGAAATGTACTTCATTTCTAACTGTAATTAGTGAATAAAAATGTTTGCCTTAATTAAAACTTATTTACAGAGAGAAAACAGTAATTTTAATAAATTTCACCCCTATATTTGAAACTTTTTCGCCCCTATTTTCGCCCCTATTTCGCGAATTTTGCCCCTATTTAGGTCTCTATTTTGGTCTTTTTTGCCCCTAAAAATCCGCGCCCTAGTCATAATGAAAAATAATTTTAAAATATTACTATTGTATTCCCACGACAAATCTGTGAAAAGCAAAAAACGAAAAGTAATTTGCCTATATTCACGTTTTATGCAGGAGGAAAATTATAGGTAAATGTACCTCGAGTTTCAGCTGCTGCAAGAACATTTTGAGTCTCATCAAGGTATTAAATTTTATTTAATCAAACATAAATTTACGCAATTAAAATATTGTCTCATATTAATTAATTCGTGCAAATTAAAGATTAATGTTAAATTTTGGCTTTTTACGAATTTTAAATAAATTTAATTGAATTACGCTTTCCTCTTGCATGTTATATATTTTAAAATTATCTCGGCACGAAGAATTGATAACACTCTTTAGTACATTTGTTTGATAGTGTAAAAATGAAGAAAATAATTTAATTTATGTATAATTATATAAAAGTCCAAGACACGAAGCGACATGAAGCCAGCTATTTTATTAAATATTGTATATTGCTACAGTTGTTTTTTGGGGTATAGTTATTTATACTTTGAAATATTTTGTTTAATTGTTCTTAAAAATATTAATTTTTTTATTTTATAATGCATTTGAATGTGAAGGAAACATTGTAATATATAAAATAAAATTTAATCGTTGCATTTTAATAATTTTCACTTGCTAATTATTTCTTCCTTAATTTGATTTTTTTACATCGATTTATTTTTTTTAATCTATTAAAGACTTTTTCTAATTAATGTACAAGATTAACTTTTGTTTTCTTAATTATTATTAATGCTATAAAAAATGCGTGATAAAAATTTAATTTTTATTTATTAATGAGATAAATGTTGGTCACTTTATTTGAATCTGAAGTCTATTTAATCAAAGATGCTTTTATTATGCCTATTTGCTTCTAGATAATAGTCGATGATTGAACTTTTTACAATTGTTGTTTTTAATTGTTATTACCAGGGTTTGGACATGACTTTCCGGTTCCAATTTTGTTTGAATTCTGTCCGGGGTCCGAAATAAAATGTCCTGTTTGTCAGTAATTTGCTGGTTTTTGACTAGTGACTTAATCATTTTTTTATATGTTTTATTTTGTATATGCTATTAATTTTTAGAAATTCTTTTGTAATTTTCATTATTGTAGTTAATTTTTTATTTTTCTCCTTGATGATTTTTGAAGCAACAAACTTTTTGTTGGTCTATGATTTATTTTGCGTAATAAATAAAGTTTTTAATATTATGGACTCATCTTAAGATGCATATTTTGCTTAAATTTTAATTATAGTTGATGAAACATAATTTATATATTTTATCTATTTTCATATGGCATTTATTTTAGAATTTAATAAAATATTTTTTATTTTACTTAATTAAATGTTGCGCCATATTCACTAATAATATTTATTAATTTTGATAAATGTCTCGCTCCTCTGTGTTCTATTCGTTAGATATTAGGGTTAATCATTTCAACATTATTTTCTTTTACTAATACCATTTTATTCTTATATTTTTTATGTTCTGTCAATTTTTGTAGAAATATTTTATGTATATCTTTTTCTGTTAATATATTTTAGTACAATTTAAATTGAATTGATCAAACATGGAATTAATAAATTATTTCTTGTTTTCTTCTCTCATAATTGTACGATTTGAGTTCCGCTTCCTTTTCGCGTCCAACTTTTTTGAAAAAGATTCATAAATAAATCATTTTTTATAATTGCAATCAGATATTTAAAATTTACTTTACTTTTTTCATTACGAGCATTGGCTGCTGGTGTGCTCCAATGTGAGAATTTGCAATAGTTTTAAAAAACTAGTCAAATGTAATTTAGAAAAACGATATTATTTTTAGAAGTTAAATTCTTAATTTATCCTTTTTCAATTAAACTAATTTCAAGAGAAATCTCGTGTTTTTGTAATGCTTGTCTGCAACAATTCTAAAAACATACAATAAATTTAATAAATATATTATAAAATTTTGTATATTATTTGAACTAACAATATGTCGAACCAAATTTTAATTTATGTTTAACATTTAAATGATTATTTCTTGCATTATAAAACTAATAATAAAATGTTTAGCTATTTATAAATTTATAATATTTAAATTTATTGAGTTATTTCAAAATTTGTATTTTTAAAATTGTTTTTCAACATAAAAATATTTCTAATTAAGAAAACATATCTATTATTATAACACAAATAGCATTCAAATATTTATTTTAAATAATTATTTTTTACTGTTATGTAACATATTTTAGTGCAACTAATGTTTTTGCTAATGCAAATCAAATTCGCAATGCCAATGTTTAAATAATTTAAATTTTATCATTTTTAAATTAAAAAAATTAAATTTAATTTTTAAATGGACAGTCAATTTTTGTTTTTTAAGCAACACGTTGATTTAGTAGGTTTAAATAAATATTATTAAATTGAAGACTTATTTAGTAAAATATTAATTAAAGTTCATTTCCTTATTATTGCATTAATTTATTCGTTCTTTTACAGATTAGAAAACTTTTATTTTACTTTAATCAAACGTTTTTTCGCATTTTATTTATTGGGATTATGAAGAACATTCGCTAAATGTGATGAGGATCCTTCCAGTTTTATATTTACAGTAAGTACTACATAATGAAAAACGTTTTTAAGTTTTTAATTCTATCCATATTTTTTGCATCGAATTTACTTATGCTTTTTTATTATTTTTTTAATATCATTCTTTGAAATATCAGTTATCCTTTGTTTGTTGTTAAATTTAGCTTTTCATAGAGTACAAATTTATTTTAAAAATGTTTTAAAGATAGATTTAAATTATTTATTTTTTGGTTTAAAAATGACAATTTACGCGCGCGTGCTGAAGACTCCCATAGGCATTCTTTTACAGTTCATCGGGTGGATGAAGTCGTTGATTATGTTCTATTTTTATCTGAAGAATAAATAATTTTACTTATTTTTAAAAATTAACCAAATAAATATTTTAGTTTATTTAACCAGCGTTTATCTTTTATCTAAAAAATCATTAAACCTTCTCTTGAATTTTTGTGCTTTTTGAATTTTGAGTTGTGGTTTCGAAATGCATAAATAATCAGATTTTTAAACATTTATCGGATTTTTATTGCATTAAGATTTTTTAAAGTATTTTTAGTTTTTTCTTATTATTTTTTGTTTATTTTATAAATTTTTATTTTGCCATAATTTTTTTCAGCATTCATTATGAAATAAATTTTTAATATTTTTATTAGCATATTTTTGATTCTTTTATTGATGTTTACAATTCCCATGGCATTGAGTTGTTCAATGGCTCCTTTCACTGCTCCGAAATGAATATTGTTTTTTACTCATAGCAGCAATAAATATGTTTGTTATTTATTATTTTTGACCTTTAATCAATAAGCGACTTTTATCGTTTTAATTAAAATACTACTCTAAAACAAATTTTGTTATTAAAAAAATCCAGACTGTTGTCTTTATGATCTCGTTAAGTGCTCTAATAATTAGGCTGTATTTTCATTAAAATATTTTTGAATATTTTTGATGAATAATCCTTATCTTAAATTGCTTAAATATGTTTTTGGTTTTTCATTATCGGCTTTCCGTTGCTTATTTCAAATTAATTTTCGCTAAATCTTTTCTCTTAAATAAAGATTTTATTCATTTGATTAAAATATTATAATAATATAATATTAACTGTTTATTATGAAAAATTTCACTGTATATTATTTTCTTTCAATTATTTATTATTAATATTTAGCGTTCGGTTTTTGCTATTAATTTTTTACAGCGCTCAACTTCTTGCACGAGCCCTCATTTCTTTGTTTACATTCCAATTTGATTTATTTCGCATGTTATAAAAAATTTCATCTATAGCCACTGGGGCTTAACAAATAATAATTTTACATGTAGAATTTTATTTAATTTTTTTAAACTTAATTTTCAATTGGGTTATTATTTCCGTATTAATTATTATTAAAAATTAAAAAATTTTTACCGCAAGATTTATAATTTGTTACGGTATATAGATTTTTGTATTATTAATTTTTGTTTATTTCATTTTTTTATTATTAAAAATTTTTTAATCAGTCCACATGTGTGGAGAATGAAATATTCTTCTACATTCGTTTTAGTTTACTTTCATCTTTTCTCATGTAGCAAGTGCTTATTGATGCTTATAGTTTAGTTCATTTTCACATTTAATAAATAATTTAAATTATTATTCTCATTTATTAATATTTTTTACTAATATCTCTTTGTGCATCTGTTTTAATAATTGTTAACTTAATTATTTCGTCATTTAAGTTTTATTATTTTGAAGTTATTTAGTATTTGTTAGGATGTAATTTATTGTTAACATCAAAATATTTTAACATAATGATTTTAATTCTAAGCGCCTTTGTTTATCTCAAGAAATTATTTTTATTTTCGTTACATTTTATTTCAATCTTTTTTATTTTATATAATTGTGCTTCATTTCGCTATATTCTCGCTAAGATGAATGTTTTACTAGGCGTAGAAGAGAATTTTATAAGTATTTTTTATCTTCTTAAAATAATTTGATTTAATTCTCGTGATATATCCGATTTTTTGAACGGTTGTAAAGTTTATGTGATTTTGAAATTAAATATGAAAAATTTTTTCATTATAATATTTTCAAAACTTAATGAGTTTTTTATTTGTTTTTTTTAGTTTTTATAAATTGCACCGAGGATAACCATCCTCGCAATATTATTTTTATTATGTTGGTCAATAATGAATTAATTATTTAACATAAATTTTGTCTGAAATTAGAGGAAATTTTTGGCTGTTTTTATTTTAATTTAATTTTTAATTTTTCAAAGTAATTTTTGTATTATAAATATTTTATCATTAACAATTATTTCCAAATGTTTGATGGTTTGAGTCGCAGAATTTTCCTACGAATATTGCATGATTTGGATGAATTGATTTGGATTTATATTTACTTTAAGATTCAGTTTATTCATTCTTTCGCATTTGTCTTAATTCAATAAGTGATGCATCATTCATTTGCTAATGTAATTTATCAAAAAAAAAAAACCCGGTAAAAAACTTATAATTCACTTTTATTTTCTGTATTTGCCTTTAAAATTTGATGAAATTGATCCTTCAACTTATCTATTTCGGATTAATTAATAAATTTTACAATATGTTGTTGCAGCTTTTTAAATTATTATTTTAATTAATTTTACAATTCTCATATTATTTCCAATGTCATTTTTAGCTGATAAATATAAAAATATTACTTTTGAACTGAACGATATGCAATTGTTGTGAATTATAATTTTGCATTTTTAATTTTTAATTTTTATATTGCTATTAATTTTTTAGAAAATATTTTTGTAATTTTTTCATTTTAAATAAAATATCTTTTTTCATATTCATTCAAACATTTAGATTCATTTCTAGTAGACGGGTCGCTTTCGTTTGAATCCAACTCTGCTTCCTTTTATTTCATGTTGAATTAAGAATTATTTATCTTTGTTTCATTATTTAATTAAATATAAAGACTTTTTCTGGTAGTAATATTTTCTATTATCCTGCTGATTGGTTTGCCGCGTGCTCTTGTCCGCGGACCAATTCAAGGAAAGCATTTGGCGGTTTAGTGCCCATTCTTTTTTTTCAATTTTCCTACAATAGATTGATATTATTTTTAATTTTTGTTAATTATTTATTTTTCTACTTTATGTTTTTAAAATGAAAAATTTTTTGTTGGCCTAAAATTTATTTTTCGTAATAAATAAATAAGTTATTTTATTAAATTATAGTTATTTAACATCAAAAATTGATATTTCAATAATTGTTTTTAGTACTATAATTTTATTTATATTCTTGAACATATTACAATTAGTAAAACGGCGCTCAGATAAAAGATTTTGTATATTGTTTTAGCTAGCAATGTGTCTAAACAAATTTTAATTTATATTTAAGAATTTTAATAATATTTTCTTTACTAATATTTAACTAATAAAAAGCTTTTTATAAAAGATTTACTCTTCTAAAAAGCACAATTTATAATAATAACAATTAAAGTTGTCTTAAGCTAAGTGTTAACTTATCCTTGTTCAAATTAGAGTAGCGATTATTATTAATTTTCAAAAAATTCCCAATTTGTTTGCTTTGTATATCGACAACAGTATTTATTTTTTAATTTATAAATTTTAACATTTTTCAAACCCTCAAAAGCTCTTTTGGGTTAATATAGAAATTAAGAGCTACCGAAAGATACTATTGTCTAGCTTTATAAAATTTGACATTGTTTTTAAAATTTACACTTACAAAATATTTACATTTTAATAAAAATATAACAATATGCCTCATTTTACTCAGTAGATTAGTTTTATAAGTTATTTTGTTTTTACAAATTGTAAGTAACATTTCCCATATAGGTACTTTAAATAATAATTTTTTGTATTTTAGTGTAAATTTTTAATTAAAGATTAAAATTTGTAATTTACTAATTATTTGAGCGTATATTTGTTTGACTTCTAACATCCATATTTTTGAAAAGTTTATTAAACTAATTATTCTTGGCATCGTATCATCAAGAAACTGGAAGCATAGCATTTGGTACCAATGCGATAGTTTTATTTAATCCATATACACAAATTTTTGCAGTTAAAATATTTTCTTTTAATTCGTGTCTTTCGGTGCAAATTAAGCTAATTTTAAATTTTTATTTTTTTTTTTACAAATTTTCAATTTATTTGAATTAGATTTTTCTTTTGCTATTATTTTTCCACAAATAAAAAACAAATTATCTCGGCAGTAAGAAGTGATATTTTCTTAGTACATGTAATTTTTAGTAGAATTTAAGTTTTTGGAAGATTTAATTAAAATATATTTTCTCTATATCTTCAGCTCATGCGCAAGGCTTCATTTTTTCAAGTTCTCATGCATGCAGAAGAATAATTTATCTTTGTGTATACACATAAATAACAATTTTATTTTTTAAAATTAATTTTTTTTATTAATTACCGTGATTTCGATATGCTATTTTTGTTAAACCTAAATATCATAAATATTAAACACTTTTATTTTATCAAAATCGGAAATTTTTATATTTCACAGATTTATTGTTATTTTATTTTCATGATTAAGATTAATAAATAATACAGATGG
The DNA here is from genome assembly GCA_023374025.1 of Heterodera schachtii. Taxonomy (NCBI): domain Eukaryota; kingdom Metazoa; phylum Nematoda; class Chromadorea; order Rhabditida; family Heteroderidae; genus Heterodera; species Heterodera schachtii. The sequence goes on from SIJG01000227.1 coordinate 7,552, forward strand.
AATTTACCAAAATCTTTTTTAATGCAATTTATTTGTTTTTATTTATTTTTGAAATCAAATCAAGACCTGAGTATTCTATTTTATTAAAATATTGTATATTGCTATAGTTCTTTTTTGGTGTATAGATTTTATAGTTTGAAATGATTTGTTTAAGTGTTCTTAAAAATATTAATTTTTTATTTTATAATGCATTTGAATGTAAAGAAAACATTGTAATTTATAAAATAAAATTTAATCGCTCTGCATTTTTAATAATCTTCCCTTCGTTTTAATTCTTAACAAATTAAAGATAATATATACGAAAAATTATTGTTATGTTTGTGTGTTTGATTAATGTACTTTTTACATTTATTTATCTTTTATGAATTTTTTTATTAAAAAAAGATTAGTTGAATTTAATTGAAAATGATTTTCATTTAAAGCATTCTTATTAATTTTCAAGTGAACTCTCTACTATTTGTGTGCGTGGCAATGGCTACAGTTCAAAAAAACACAAATTTTGTTTAGTATTTTTTGACAATTTTTTACCGTTTAGTTATTATGTGGCGCAGTATAAAAAGTTTTCATTAATTATTTATTTATTGTTTATTTCACCCGTTCCGACATAATAATTTATTCCTTTTTACTTTAATTAGTTTTTTTTTATAATTATCATATTCATTAATTTTCCAATGTTTTCGCAATGTCGCTCTGACTAATTATTAGGTTCAAAGTTGTATGCACTAAAAAATGCCAAATATGCGCATAAAATTTGCGCTAAAAACCTCTAAAATATGCCCTAAAACCCCAAAAAATGTCAAAATATGCAATAAAATATGTCTTAAAAATTGCTAAAAATAGCTTTTAACTCTTGGAAAATGTAAAAAAATTGTATTAAATTTAAGAAACTTTTATATGCCTTAAAAGCCTTCACCAAATCAAAAATTTTAACGCAGAAATGCTATCATAACATATGCGCAGAAAAAATATGCAAAATCATACAACTTCGAACCTTAATAATTATAATTAAAACATAGGAGTTGATCTACATTTTACAAACAAAGTTTGATCAACTAATTTAATAAATTAAAAAGATGAAATTTTTTAGTTACATTTAGTTTTCCTTCGTTTAAATTTAGTTGGTTGGATTTTCCAGTGTTTAATTAATTTTGGATATTTAAATAAAAAAATAGAATTGCTATTGTACATTTTTCATTAATATTTTTATTGGTATACTTATCATATAAAGAACTTTTTATATTTGTATAAAAATGATGCATTATATAGACTGATATAATAATTAAATATTTATTTGTTTCTTATTAAATTATTATAGTATTTATTATCCTTCTTAAAACTATGGATTGTTCATATTTATTGTTTGATTGGATTCATTTTCATTTTAAATATTATTAAAAAAAAAAATTATTTTTAAGGTTACATTGCAGATATTTATTTTGTTTATCTTTTTTAAATTCATTTTTTCTGATAGAATTACATCTCTTTTTTAATCCTTATTTTTTTATTTTCAGGGCATTTTATAATTTTTTACTTAGTTTTAAGAAAGATTTTTAGGTTTAAAATTTAAATTTTTTACATAAAGCATTTTGAAAATTATTATTAAATTCATTATTATATATTTTTATTTATTTAATTAAAATGACATTAATACTGAAGCTCCTTGATCTTGATGGCTCACATAATCCATCAGCTTAATGGTCAAAATTTTTTTAGGTCTGTATTTAATTGTTTATTATTAGGGATTCTTTTTTTTAGGCACAAAAAATCGCGAAATAGGCACCTAAAATAGGCAAAAAAAATCGCAAAATAGGCATTAAATAGGCACAAAAATCCTCAAATAGGCACTAAAATAGGCAAAAAAAAAAATTTTTTATTAACGCTTTTTAGGTATTAAAACAAGTAAAAATTAATTTAAAAAATTATTTTGCTTATATTTCAATTGTTTTAAATTTGTTTCGATAAAAATAATTTTTCAAACCAAAATTTAATGAAGAAAAAATAATTAATTTTTGCGGAAGAATTTTTGTGAAAATTTTTTTTTTCAATTCTTAGGGGTATATTTTCTGAAATTTTTCAGGTCGATTCTTAGGTGTATATTTTTCATTTTTATTGCATTTTTGGTAAGGATTTTTCCCAAAATCCTGAAAAAGTCGTCAAAAATGGCGAAATAGGCACAAAAATAGGCAAATAGGCATTAAGCACAAAAAGTCCAAAATAGGCAAAAATAGGCATTATAAAAGTCATCATAGACACCCCAAACAAAGCGGAAAACGCTTTTTTCGTGCTTATCTGTGCGTATTAAGTGCGCAAAAATTTTAGGCATTTGCCTAAAAAAGAATCCCTATTTATTATATTGCAGAAGATTAGCGCAAAAATCTGGCATAATAATTTTTTATTTCATTTTAAAGAATTAACAGTTTTTTTAATATTATTTATCTAATTAAAGTTTTTGTAAATATTGTGAAAATTCTTTTTTTCGTACAAGATATTCGTTTAAGAAAGGAAATTGCATTCCTAAGTTATTATTTTGACTTTTTTTACTTTTCTCACTCAATTATAATTTTTTTATTCTCATATTTTTTATATGGGTTTTATTAACAATTAAAAAAACTGGGATTTTCATTTTTAATAAGAAAATAAATTCTTACCTATTGTGAGTTTGGAAATTATCATTTTACGCGATAGTGACTAAATTAATTAAATTGCCTTTCATATTTAATTTTTTTTTTAATTTGATATTGGCTTCTTTTTAATATTTTATTGTTCTTAAATTTTTTATTAATCCATAAAAGCTTGAAATTAATTTTCCCATCAAGATTCAAAAACCCTTCAATATTAGGTAAATTTTTTATTTTCTTTTCAATCTAGTTCAAAGTTTATTTTCCTTATTTTTGTTTGAAAAATTTTTAGGGTATTTTATTTATAGTATGTTTAGACTATTCGACTTTATTTCTTTTTACCTTGTATCCGTTATTAAAACCGTTTTGAAAAATATAATTTCATTTTATTTATATTCATGTATTTTTAATATAATTATTCCAAGATAATACTTAGTAAAATGATATTTTTTATATTTTCATATAATTTCTTACATTAGACAATGTTAGCATTTCGTTAATTATTTACATTTGAATTTTAAATAATTAATAAGAGCTATTTTTACTAGGCATATATAAGTATTATTTTTTTTGTATTTTATTATATTTTAATTTATTTAAATATTTTCACTTAGCCTTTCTCTAAATATCAATTTTACTCTTTTAACTCTTTTATTACTGTTACATGATATGGATGATTTTTTTTAATAATCAAATGAATTATTTAAATAATCAACAAAAAAAAACTATTTTCTGGTCATTACTTTTCTCATGGTATTGGAAGTCACATATTGCATTAGTGTTTCGTATTGAAAACAGACATGAAATGATTATAATAAAATTTGTATTTTTTAATTTTTTTTACTATTTTTTTTTCCCCAGTAAAAGAGTTTTCAGTGGGCGATCGAATAGCTTTTTCCATTCCGAATCTAATTAGTGTGTTCTATTTACTAATTCTATTCAAGCATTTTTAATTGTTTGATGGATTCATTTTTTTATTATTTATTTTAAATTTCTAATTGATTTTTTTCAAAAACAATTTTCTCACGTATTTCTGTCAAAATAATTGTAAAATATTTCATGTTACTACGCCCATGCGGAAAAATAATTTTCACCATCTTCTTTGTATAAATGTTATGCAAATATAAACTATGATAAGAGAAGAGCTAAAACATAGGAGTTGATCTACATTTTACAAACAAAGTTTGATCAACTAATTTAATAAATTAAAAAGATGAAATTTTTTAGTTACATTTAGTTTTCCTTCGTTTAAATTTAGTTGGTTGGATTTTCCAGTGTTTAATTAATTTTGGATGTTTAAATAAAAAAAATAGAATTGCTTTTTTTGTAGTTAAATATTTGGATATTCACAATGTATGATTTAAATTGATTATATTTTTGATTTATTTTCTTTTTCGTCTTATTTTTAAAATTTTAATTATTATGTTACACAAGGTAAATGAAAGTAATTTTTGTTATTTAATTTTTGGTATAATTCAAATTAATTTTAATAAAAAATTTTTTTTCATAAATAATTAAAAATAATTTTAAAATATTAATATTCGATTTCCGGAAATAGCGTATGATTATTTCGCGCCGATTCTATCGAGTATCAGCTACAAGAATAATATTTTGAGTCTCAATGTATTAAATTTTATTTAATTTTTAAATAATTTTACGCAATTAAAATATTCTCTTAGTATTTTTCGCTGCAAATTAATATAATGTTAAATTTTGGCTTTTTACGAATTTTAAATAAATTTAATTGAATTATGCTTTCCTTTTGCTTAAAATATCTCGGCACGAAGCATTGATAGAACATTTTTTAATTCTCATGGTTTTCCTAAAACATTTCATAAATGAAGCAAATAATTTAATTTATCTATTTACTTAAATTTTGGTTGAAAATGACACAAAATCTTTTTAAATAAAACATCAGAATCCAATATTAAAAAATTTGAATTTCAATGAAAAATATTTTGTAAGCATGATAAACTCACAATCAGCGCAGGTAGTGCTTCTTGAGAATGTCGACGATTACGCAGGCGAACATTGTGAGGCCCTCGGGAAATTGCAAAGCAACTGAAAAAATTTAAAAATTTTCAATAAAGGGATAAGACCAAGCCAAATTTTCTATCTTGATCCTGGCTGACCAATTGGTCGCATCTTTTCGAAACGAAATGAAGTTAACTGTTAATATCTTGTTCCATATATTTGATTTTGGAAGAAAGGCTTGTTATATATAAATTATTATTTCTGTAAATTTTCCTCCAAATTTATATTGAATTTTTAATGAATATTTTTATTTCGATTTTGTTGGTGTTAATTTTAACGCAAAAGACCCCAATTGCGAATATGGAATTTTTATATTTTAAATTATTAAGCAAATTTTCTATTTTAAACAAATCTTTGAATTAAAAATATTTAATTTCTATTATTTTAGATTGTTCCGTGTTTTGTCTTTTTTAAATATTTTGGCATTTGTTAAATAATTTAATTCATTTAGGCTTATTAAATTAAATAATTTAATGTTAATCTATTGTACATTTTTCATTAATATTTTTATTGGTATACTTATCATATAAAGAACTTTTTATATTTGTATAAAAATGATGCATTATATAGACTGATATAATAATTAAATATTTATTTGTTTCTTTTTAAATTATTATAGTATTTATTATCCTTCTTAAAACTATGGATTGTTCATATTTATTGTTTGATTGGATTCATTTTCATTTTAATATTATTAAAAAAAAATTATTTTTAAGGTTACATTGCAGATATTTATTTTGTTTATTTTTTTTAAATTCATTTTTTCTGATAGAATTACATCTCTTTTTTAATCCTTATTTTTTTATTTTCAGGGCATTTTATAATTTTTTACTTAGTTTTAAGAAAGATTTTTAGGTTTAAAATTTAAATTTTTTACATAAAGCATTTTGAAAATTATTATTAAATTCATTATTATATATTTTTATTTATTTAATTAAAATGACATTAATACTGAAGCTCCTTGATCTTGATGGCTCACATAATCCATCAGCTTAATGTCAAAATTTTTTTAGGTCTGTATTTAATTGTTTATTAATATTGCAGAAGATTAGCGCAAAAATCTGGTATAATAATTTTTTATTTCATTTTAAAGAATTAACAGTTTTTTTAATATTATTTATCTAATTAAAGTTTTTGTAAATATTGTGAAAATTCTTTTTTTCGTACAAGATATTCGTTTAAGAAAGGAAATTGCATTCCTAAGTTATTATTTTGACTTTTTTTACTTTTCTCACTCAATTATAATTTTTTTATTCTCATATTTTTTATATGGGTTTTATTAACAATTAAAAAAACTGGGATTTTCATTTTTAATAAGAAAATAAATTCTTACCTATTGTGAGTTTGGAAATTATCATTTTACGCGATAGTGACTAAATTAATTAAATTGCCTTTCATATTTAATTTTTTTTTTAATTTGATATTGGCTTCTTTTTAATATTTTATTGTTCTTAAATTTTTTATTAATCCATAAAAGCTTGAAATTAATTTTCCCATCAAGATTCAAAAACCCTTCAATATTAGGTAAATTTTTTATTTTCTTTTCAATCTAGTTCAAAGTTTATTTTCCTTTATTTTTGTTTGAAAAATTTTTAGTGTATTTTATTTATAGTATGTTTAGACTATTCGACTTTATTTCTTTTTACCTTGTATCCGTTATTAAAACCGTTTTGAAAAATATAATTTCATTTTATTTATATTCATGTATTTTTAATATAATTATTCCAAGATAATACTTAGTAAAATGATATTTTTTATATTTTCATATAATTTCTTACATTAGACAATGTTAGCATTTCGTTAATTATTTACATTTGAATTTTAAATAATTAATAAGAGCTATTTTTACTAGGCATATATAAGTATTATTTTTTTGTATTTTATTATATTTTAATTTATTTAAATATTTTCACTTAGCCTTTCTCTAAATATCAATTTTACTCTTTTAACTCTTTTATTACTGTTACATGATATGGATGATTTTTTTAATAATCAAATGAATTATTTAAATAATCAACAAAAAAAAAACTATTTTCTGGTCATTACTTTTCTCATGGTATTGGAAGTCACATATTGCATTAGTGTTTCGTATTGAAAACAGACATGAAATGATTATAATAAAATTTGTATTTTTAATTTTTTTTACTATTTTTTTTTCCTCAGTAAAAGAGTTTTCAGTGGGCGATCGAATAGCTTTTTCCATTCCGAATCTAATTAGTGTGTTCTATTTACTAATTCTATTCAAGCATTTTTAATTGTTTGATGGATTCATTTTTTTATTATTTATTTTAAATTTCTAATTGATTTTTTTCAAAAACAATTTTCTCACGTATTTCTGTCAAAATAATTGTAAAATATTTCATGTTACTACGCCCATGCGGAAAAATAATTTTCACCATCTTCTTTGTATAAATGTTATGCAAATATAAACTATGATAAGAGAAGAGCTAAAACATAGGAGTTGATCTACATTTTACAAACAAAGTTTGATCAACTAATTTAATAAATTAAAAAGATGAAATTTTTTAGTTACATTTAGTTTTCCTTCGTTTAAATTTAGTTGGTTGGATTTTCCAGTGTTTAATTAATTTTGGATGTTTAAATAAAAAAAATAGAATTGCTTTTTTTGTAGTTAAATATTTGGATATTCACAATGTATGATTTAAATTGATTATATTTTTGATTTATTTTCTTTTTCGTCTTATTTTTAAAATTTTAATTATTATGTTACACAAGGTAAATGAAAGTAATTTTTGTTATTTAATTTTTGGTATAATTCAAATTAATTTTAATAAAAATTTTTTTTTCATAAATAATTAAAAATAATTTTAAAATATTAATATTCGATTTCCGGAAATAGCGTATGATTATTTCGCGCCGATTCTATCGAGTATCAGCTACAAGAATAATATTTTGAGTCTCAATGTATTAAATTTTATTTAATTTTTAAATAATTTTACGCAATTAAAATATTCTCTTAGTATTTTTCGCTGCAAATTAATATAATGTTAAATTTTGGCTTTTTACGAATTTTAAATAAATTTAATTGAATTATGCTTTCCTTTTGCTTAAAATATCTCGGCACGAAGCATTGATAGAACATTTTTTAATTCTCATGGTTTTCCTAAAACATTTCATAAATGAAGCAAATAATTTAATTTATCTATTTACTTAAATTTTGGTTGAAAATGACACAAAATCTTTTTAAATAAAACATCAGAATCCAATATTAAAAAATTTGAATTTCAATGAAAAATATTTTGTAAGCATGATAAACTCACAATCAGCGCAGGTAGTGCTTCTTGAGAATGTCGACGATTACGCAGGCGAACATTGTGAGGCCCTCGGGAAATTGCAAAGCAACTGAAAAAATTTAAAAATTTTCAATAAAGGGATAAGACCAAGCCAAATTTTCTATCTTGATCCTGGCTGACCAATTGGTCGCATCTTTTCGAAACGAAATGAAGTTAACTGTTAATATCTTGTTCCATATATTTGATTTTGGAAGAAAGGCTTGTTATATATAAATTATTATTTCTGTAAATTTTCCTCCAAATTTATATTGAATTTTTAATGAATATTTTTATTTCGATTTTGTTGGTGTTAATTTTAACGCAAAAGACCCCAATTGCGAATATGGAATTTTTATATTTTAAATTATTAAGCAAATTTTCTATTTTAAACAAATCTTTGAATTAAAAATATTTAATTTCTATTATTTTAGATTGTTCCGTGTTTTGTCTTTTTTAAATATTTTGGCATTTGTTAAATAATTTAATTCATTTAGGCTTATTAAATTAAATAATTTAATGTTAATCTATTGTACATTTTTCATTAATATTTTTATTGGTATACTTATCATATAAAGAACTTTTTATATTTGTATAAAAATGATGCATTATATAGACTGATATAATAATTAAATATTTATTTGTTTCTTTTTAAATTATTATAGTATTTATTATCCTTCTTAAAACTATGGATTGTTCATATTTATTGTTTGATTGGATTCATTTTCATTTTAATATTATTAAAAAAAAATTATTTTTAAGGTTACATTGCAGATATTTATTTTGTTTATTTTTTTTAAATTCATTTTTTCTGATAGAATTACATCTCTTTTTTAATCCTTATTTTTTATTTTCAGGGCATTTTATAATTTTTTACTTAGTTTTAAGAAAGATTTTTAGGTTTAAAATTTAAATTTTTTACATAAAGCATTTTGAAAATTATTATTAAATTCATTATTATATATTTTTATTTATTTAATTAAAATGACATTAATACTGAAGCTCCTTGATCTTGATGGCTCACATAATCCATCAGCTTAATGGTCAAAATTTTTTTAGGTCTGTATTTAATTGTTTATTATTAGGGATTCTTTTTTTAGGCACAAAAAATCGCGAAATAGGCACCTAAAATAGGCAAAAAAAATCGCAAAATAGGCATTAAATAGGCACAAAAATCCTCAAATAGGCACTAAAATAGGCAAAAAAAAAAAATTTTTATTAACGCTTTTTAGGTATTAAAACAAGTAAAAATTAATTTAAAAAATTATTTTGCTTATATTTCAATTGTTTTAAATTTGTTTTCGATAAAAATAATTTTTTAAACCAAAATTTAATGAAGAAAAAATAATTAATTTTTGCGGAAGAATTTTTGTGAAAATTTTTTTTTTCAATTCTTAGGGGTATATTTTCTGAAATTTTTCAGGTCGATTCTTAGGTGTATATTTTTCATTTTTATTGCATTTTTGGTAAGGATTTTTCCCAAAATCCTGAAAAAGTCGTCAAAAATGGCGAAATAGGCACAAAAATAGGCAAATAGGCATTAAGCACAAAAAGTCCAAAATAGGCAAAAATAGGCATTATAAAAGTCATCATAGACACCCCAAACAAAGCGGAAAACGCTTTTTTCGTGCTTATCTGTGCGTATTAAGTGCGCAAAAATTTTAGGCATTTGCCTAAAAAAGAATCCCTATTTATTATATTGCAGAAGATTAGCGCAAAAATCTGGCATAATAATTTTTTATTTCATTTTAAAGAATTAACAGTTTTTTTAATATTATTTATCTAATTAAAGTTTTTGTAAATATTGTGAAAATTCTTTTTTTCGTACAAGATATTCGTTTAAGAAAGGAAATTGCATTCCTAAGTTATTATTTTGACTTTTTTTACTTTTCTCACTCAATTATAATTTTTTTATTCTCATATTTTTTATATGGGTTTTATTAACAATTAAAAAAACTGGGATTTTCATTTTTAATAAGAAATAAATTCTTACCTATTGTGAGTTTGGAAATTATCATTTTACGCGATAGTGACTAAATTAATTAAATTGCCTTTCATATTTAATTTTTTTTTTAATTTGATATTGGCTTCTTTTTAATATTTTATTGTTCTTAAATTTTTTATTAATCCATAAAAGCTTGAAATTAATTTTCCCATCAAGATTCAAAAACCCTTCAATATTAGGTAAATTTTTTATTTTCTTTTCAATCTAGTTCAAAGTTTATTTTCCTTATTTTTGTTTGAAAAATTTTTAGGGTATTTTATTTATAGTATGTTTAGACTATTCGACTTTATTTCTTTTTACCTTGTATCCGTTATTAAAACCGTTTTGAAAAATATAATTTCATTTTATTTATATTCATGTATTTTTAATATAATTATTCCAAGATAATACTTAGTAAAATGATATTTTTTATATTTTCATATAATTTCTTACATTAGACAATGTTAGCATTTCGTTAATTATTTACATTTGAATTTTAAATAATTAATAAGAGCTATTTTTACTAGGCATATATAAGTATTATTTTTTGTATTTTATTATATTTTAATTTATTTAAATATTTTCACTTAGCCTTTCTCTAAATATCAATTTTACTCTTTTAACTCTTTTATTACTGTTACATGATATGGATGTTTTTTTTTAATAATCAAATGAATTATTTAAATAATCAACAAAAAAAAACTATTTTCTGGTCATTACTTTTCTCATGGTATTGGAAGTCACATATTGCATTAGTGTTTCGTATTGAAAACAGACATGAAATGATTATAATAAAATTTGTATTTTTAATTTTTTTTACTATTTAGTTTTCCTCAGTAAAAGAGTTTTCAGTGGGCGATCGAATAGCTTTTTCCATTCCGAATCTAATTAGTGTTCTATTTACTAATTCTATTCAAGCATTTTTAATTGTTTGATGGATTCATTTTTTATTATTTATTTTAAATTTCTAATTGATTCTTTTCAAAAACAATTTTCTCACGTATTTCTGTCAAAATAATTGTAAAATATTTCATGTTACTACGCCCATGCGGAAAAATAATTTTCACCATCTTCTTTGTATAAATGTTATGCAAATATAAACTATGATAAGAGAAGAGCATATATTTTTTGTATTATTTTGTTATATGTACCTTTTATCATTTGCATCTTTTGCTTTAATTTCAAATTCATTCAAGTTTTCATTTTTTATTTTTAAATGTTCTAATTTGAAATAAAGTACTGTTATTTCTTGTCCATTACGAGACGTCCAAGGCGTGCATTTCGTTCAATATAATTTTTGTTATAATTTATTTATAGGCTAATATAAAATGGAGTTATCAATTGATTTTTACTAAAAATGGTTAATTAGGTTTTTTAAGAATACATTAGGAAGCGTTGAAAATTATCATATTATTTTATGCTCATTTGAACAAACTTGATAAAAAATTTCCAATTTTTAGGTTGGCGCCAATTTGTACTGTTTTTATGAAATTATTGTTTTTACATTATATTTTATTTATCTATTAGATTCATTTATTCTTTATGGAATTGAATTTTTTTGAAATTTTTTGATTTTCATTTAATTTTTTAATAAAATTTTTTGAAGTGTATTTTTTTTATCAAAAAATGTTTTTATTTATATTTGTTTTATCTTTTCTAGTTTTTTTTGGGTGCAATCGAGAATCAGAATTTTAGATTTGTTCCAAATCGAGAATTTTGTTATGCATTTTTGAAAGTTTACCAATTTAATAAATTTTTTATTATATAATGTTAAAGCAAATTAATACTCAGATTTTTTTATTTTTTAGATCTTTCAACCCATGTAACGGCGCCATATGCTTTATTCGTCCAATTCTTGGCCATCTTCGCTGTTATATTGAGCTTCCGCCTTGTCCATGGTTATGTCAAAAACATTTGAATTTTTTATATTTTTGTTATGCATTTTTAAAATATTTATAATGATAATTCTTGCTAGTAATTTATTTTTTACAGAAATATTTCATTTATTTTTTTAGATTATAATTGAGGCAGCTTGTGAAAACAAGTCAATGAGAAAGTATTTAATGGAATTTGTGGAGTGAGCCGATCATCAGTTGGATTATTGAGCATTTATAGGCTTTAGGTCAATTAGCAGTGGATATGCAGGTCCATTAAAAGTTCAAATGTTTTATTATTTTGCGCTTTCTTCGTTTAAAATATAATTATGCTTACTTCCGAAAAGGACGTTTTTGAAAACTTTTGCACAAAATTGTTTTGTATTTCAAATATTTATTTTAATTAAAGGCTTTTGCTTTCTTACTTGCAGATAGATTAATTTATTAATCATATTTTTTCGCTTGTTTAATATTATATTATTTGTTGTGAATATTTATTATTATAGATTAATTTTATACATATTTCCAATTCATTTTAATTTGTATTAAATAAAATTAATTAATTTAACACTTTTAAAACGGTTTTGACTTTCTTTAACTTAATAATGTTTATAAATATTTTTGTTCTTTTCTAATATTATAGCATTTATTGCCCTTCTTTTCAATTTTTTCGAATAGTATGTTTTTTTTTATTTTTCAAAAGAATGTTTTTAAATTTTTTTAAAATATACATATTTAAATAATTACCTATAAATATTAGTTTTATTTTTGTTTTTTATTTAGTTTTAAATTCATAATTAATTATATATTGATGCAATCTTTGTTCTATTTCCATCCATTTGTTATTGGATTTAAGGTTTTTTATTGTGAAAATTTAATAAAAAGTATTATATTTATATTAAACTTTTTAATCAACATGACTCTGAGCAGAAATATTTGAAAACGTACTTTGGCACATTTGTTATTTAATAAAAAAATTTGTGTTTGTTTTAATTAAATTTTTAAAACATAGTTCCGAAATTAAATTGGATTAATTTGGCCCTTATAAAGAATGATTTTGAAATGATTATACTTAGAATTTTGTTTTTTTTAAATCATATTAATTCATTCATTTCACAGCGTAAACTAATTTATTTTTAAGATTATTATTTTTCTTATTCATTAATTTAATAATTAGTTTAATTTAAAAAAGTGTTGTTTTAGAAAAAATATAATTCAAAATATTTTATAGTATAAAATTATTCTTGTGTCCGAGAAGAAATCAAAACCATTTATTCCAGTGGATTAGATTTGATTTAATCAAATATTATAATATATCCTTTTTAATTAAATTTAATTATTATTTCTGTTGATGATGTTTTAATTTTTTCATTTCTTTTTTTAATTTACTTGGCGTTTGTATTATTTTTTTACTCAAAAGTATATTTTTAGGCATGTTAAGTTTGTTAGCTAAAAGTGGATATTTATAATAAAACCACAATTTTATTATAATTACGCTTTTCTTTTACTATTATATTTTTCAATAAAATTAAAATTATTCTCGACAGGAAATTTTATTATTTCTCTTTGATACATTTTTTAGTGAACTTTTGGTTCTCTAAATCAAAAAATAAATATGTAAATTAATAAATTTTTAAAAGAATATTTGAATTAAATTTTTGATGCCTACATTTGAACAGTATTATATTTATTTTTCTACATATTGAATATAATTTTTAATATAAAATGTTTTTTAGTTTTTCAATTTTTTAAAATAAATTTCTAATTTATTCAGATTTAAATGAAAGTCAAGTGAAATTGCTTTTTTTTTTATTTTGTAACACAATTTTTAATCGATCTACCATATATGTTTATAAATTTATCTGTTTTGTAGTAAAAATAACTTCATTTTACGCACTGCTTCCACTATTATACTTTTTTGAAAATTTTGAGTTTTAATGGAAATTTTTCAGTTAATTTGACAATTTTTATAAATTTTCTTTTCTTAAGTGCGCTTAATGAGAAAAGTTTCGAGTTTTCGAACGAAAAATACCAAAAATATATACTTATTAGGGAGTTTGAAGAAAATCAAAATGGCCTTAAAATGACTTAAAAAGTGTTCTAAACATTTTTTGAAGCTTCTAATAAGCATTTTTTGTGACTTTTTTAACTTTTTATACTTTTTGGAATTTTTATGAGTTTTTTGAGTTTTTGCGACTTTTTTAATGACCTTTTTGAGTTTTTGAGGCAAAATTGAAATAAAGAAATGCCGAAAAATATAAAGAAAATTGCGAAACATAAAATTTTGATCGATGAAAAGGCAATAAAACCTTGATAAAATTTTCGTAATTGTTGGAAGAATCATTTTTTGATGCCTACATATTTTAGGGGCTACCCGACTTTTGGCGATTTGCAACTTGGAGACCCGACATTTTGGGACTCGATTTTTAGGTACCCGACATTTGGGGACCGAAGTACATTTGGGGATCCGACATTTAGGGAACCCGACTGGAATTAACTCTTGATAAAGCAGACGTAAATTTGTCTAATTTTTTTATTAAAATCCCCAAATATCGGGTCCCCAAATGTCAGGCTTTAAATGTCGGATCCCCATTTAAGTGCGGAAATTGCGCGATTAATTTTAAGAATATTGTTGTTTATTTATGATGAGATTTTCTATATTTAAATTTTCTAAATAAATTTAAAACTTTTGCTATAAAGAACGAATCAATTCATAACTAAATTAAAAAAAATAAAAATTATATTTGCTTTTTATTTTTTTATTATTTTCTAATTAAATAAATTAAATTATTTTGTCCTCCTAACATAAATTTAGGGGCTTAAGTAAATTAATGTTTTTCATTTTTTTACCTTTTTAACAGATATTGAATTGACAATTTCTAGCTCATTTTTTACTTTCATTTTGTTAATTGTTTAGCTAATTAGGTATTTTTACTTTAGTTTTTGGTGTTATTTTTTAATTCCTTTAAATTTGTCTTCAAATCATCACTTGTGCATTAAATTTAAGAATTTGCTGCAAATATTTATTGAAAAATCATTATTAAAGCATGCACTGTCACTCAATTCTCCAAACTTCTTTCTCTGATGTTGCCGTTTCGGTTGAAATTGAACATGAGACACTAAACTTAATAAAAAAAATGAAAAAAACAATAAAAAAATACCTTTTAAAACATTTATTTAAAAAAAGATAACATTTGAGAAACTTGAAAATGAACTAATAAACAGTCAAAATATTTCACCTCACAGGCACTGAAACATTTGACAAGAGAATAATTAAAATATTTATTGAATAAAACAAAAAAAAAGATTAAAATATTAATTTGAAGGAAGGAGCTCCTCCATAAAATACGCAAACGTGAGATTCAGATCATGGGAAATAAATATAGGTCAATTTTTTTAAATTTTTCACAGCACAAAAATTACAAATTACTTAAAGAATTGAACAAATGTTTATTGCGAAAATGTTTGCACAAAATAAAAAAATATATAAACATATTACAAAAAAATGATTAATTTTACTTAAACTGTTGTAGCTAATAAAATAATCGAATGTAAAAAATAAGAAATTTAAAAATATTACTATTTTTTCTTTTGCCAAAAATTCAGATAACCTTATTAAAATCTAAAAATCTTCAATGGGTATTATGAATAATAACTACTTTAAATACAAAATAATATAATAAAGAATATAAACTGAGAATATTACAATAAATTTAAGACAAAAAACAGGGTTTTGAAGGTTCAACACGTTGGCCATGAGATTAATAAAGAAATTCATTAATTAGAAACCAGATAAAATAAAAACGAATTATTTCTCAAAATACTATTTGAACTATTTATCTTGCTGGCTTATCGAAGTAAATTCAGCCAACAAAGGTTTTGCGCAACAACTTGCAAATTATGAAATTTTATTGGGTATTCTTCCGATTAAATTGATTGCTAGACATTCTTTCTTAGTTATGCAAAAATTATTATTAATTTTCATTTCATTTTTCAAATAAAATGGAATGCTTTTTTTATATTAATGTGTACTTCCTCTCTCGATACAATTGAAAAAATAGCAATGTTTTCCTGGTTACTGCAAAATTCAATTATTATTCCTTCATTCTTAATCATTTTTTAATTTTTCATTATATATATATATATATCATTGCTTTATTTATGTAATTTTATAGTGTATTCTTCGGATTCAATAGATTGCTAGACATTCTTTCTTCGTTATTCTTATGCAATTTTAATCATATCATTTCTTATAATAATTTTTTATTTGAATACATTTTGTTGGTTAGTTTTTATATTTTGTTAGTTAAATTATTTGGCGCTATTTCACTTTTTTTGTTCAATTTTTTAAATTTATTTTTACACATAAAATTGAATATTAAACATTAACAAGACAATTATGGCAAATGAAATTATAATTATGGCGAAGTAGGTCACAGAAAGCATTAATAATTGATTTTCCTTTAGCCCTAGCATTAAGTCTAAAAATTTGTTCACACATATATGAATTCGTTAAATTTGTTGAATTTTGCTTGTAAATCCAACGTAAATTGATTTCGTTCAAAGAAGGTGGCCGAATCGACAGATTGTCGTAATCAATTATTAAATAACGTGAAATGCGTACCATCTGGTAAAACGCAAATTCTGCATTAAAAAAAAAAAAAATTGGACAAAAAACTGAAAAAAAATTTCAAAAGGTTACTCTTTAAATAACGTTAATTATTTCTAAAATTCTCCTTATTTTCTCTATTTTTAAAGCCATAATTCACTTAAATTGACCAAACCTTCACTGAGTAATGAATTTTCAAAATTTAACCCAAAATCCTGAGTGCTAAAAATTTCCCAAAAAATAAAAATTTTTTAAAAAACTCGAAAATTTCCAAAACGGAAAACAAAGGTCATATTCGTGCTCAGCACCATAATTTACCCCATAAAAATATTTTTCACTCCATTCTTCAACCCAAAAAAAATTTTCGAAAATTTCTAGGGGGCCTAGCTCGAAAAATTTTGAAAATTTCCGGCCATATGGCACACCATTCGAAAGAGCTTTAAAAGCTCTACAATTTTGCTCTAAGCCAATTTTTGGCTAAAACCAACCCCTGGGCAGTTATGGGCCCGGGACTCAAATGTTCCGCTCAGACCAAAAATTTTTCTATTCCCGGAAAAAAATTGAAATTTTTCTAAAAATACCACAAATCGATAGAGCACTAAAAATGATGTTTTGGAAGTGGTCTCCGTTTTCCCTGGAAAAATCATTAAAAAATCATAAAATTCAAAAACCGAAAAACTGAATTTTAGGCCTAACTCGAATATTTTCGAAAATTTTCTAAATTTTAAAATCAGTAAAAATCCAGCTCATTGAGCTCTATAATAAGTCTGCTGGCGCCCCCTCGCTCAGACCAAACCCTGACGCGTTATTCGCCTGGTACTGAAGTGTCAAAAAAAAGTGATTCTTACGTTGCCTAACCTACAGGTCAGGCCTTTGATCTGATCAAAAAATTTTTGCTGGCAAAGTTGTAGGCCACAGTTGTGGGGTGCGCCTTTTGGGGTTTACTAAGCTCTTAAAGCAAAAGGAAAAATTTTCGTAACAGTGAGAATGTCAGCAAAGTCAGTTTTTGCGCCGCTGGTACTCAGTTGGGCGTCCAGAATTTTTTCTATAGTTTTCCCAGATGCGCCGTCTCGAGCTACCCCCCTGTGCAAAATTTCAGCCCCGTACCTATTCCCGAACTTCTCAAATTAGTTTTTGAAACGAAATATAAAACCAGTTTACAGAAAAAGATTTTAAAATTAAGTTTTAATAGTGAATATATTTTTTGGGATTAGGTTTACCATTTATGCTAAATTAGTTATTCGATGAAAATAATTAAATCATTTAATGAATCATTTAACATAAGAATTAGCAAATTCAATAAATATATTTTCTCAACTATTTTGCTTTTGTATTTATAATGTTATTAAATTCAGTAGCTTAATTTATTTATAAGTTGCGCCTAATGTATTTACTTTTAAATCATATTTGTAGGTAATTTTTATTTAAAAGGTTACTTAACAAACAAGCATATATTAATTTTATGTTTTTAGTTTCAAATAATCATTGTGTTTTATGCAAAAATTATCTTTATCTTAATAAATAATTAGTTGATTTAAATATTTTGGTTTTGGAACATGTTAAATTTTGATAATTTTTATTCTATCAACTTTTTACTCCCTTTATTTTTCTGTTTTTTGTTTTATGATTTTATTTAATTATTTTTTTCAATAAGTATTATTTTAATTCTTGTTGCTGTAAATAATTTTTGATGATCTATGGTTATCGAGAAATGTTGGGTCTCGCTAAATGTCTTTTAAATTTTTGTGATCAATTTTTAAATTGTATTAATTTTTTAAATTGAAGAATTTAAAAAATTATTCATCTAATAAAAAAAATATATATAATTATTAAAAGTAAAAATAAATTAAAAACACAATATTAAAAAAATATAAAAATATATATAAATATATTAGCATAGATTTTTTTCCTGGAAGGCGTTTTTGAACTATTAATTATTGTTTTAATAATGCATAAGTACATCATTGTAGATGGATGTGAATTCAGATTTATAAAACTATCGAATTTTGGTCAATTTAATAACTTTCACATAACAATCTATGTTTTGAAAAAGTAAAAAATGTATGAACCGCAACATTTAAATATTAATATGCCAAATATTAAACAACAAAAATTATTCTTAATCTATTATTTAAAATAATAATTTTCAAAAAATATATATTCTCTATTTTTCTACAATTTTCATATTTTTTGGAAAATAAGAGTAAAAACAAAAAAAAAAAAATTAAATATGAACAATTTATGTTTTTTTAATTTTTAGGTATAAAAATTCGTAAACATTCATATAAATATTAAAAACTTAAAAATAAATAATTAAATTTATAAATAAATTAACAATTTATTAGACAGCATTTGCTGTAAAGATCAATCAAATCTAAATAAAAATATCATCAACTTCAGCTGAAATGTGAAATTAGAGGGACTGATGATGCAGAAACCTGATGAAAATGGCGATTAACAATTAATTTTACAAAATAAATATAATTCACCTTCAAATTCTTTAAAATTTCCAGAAGAAAATAATAAAATTTCATTCGGCTTTGTACTATTCAATGTTTTTTCTAAAAGGTGCTTTACAAAAATAATATAATAGAAAAGAAAAATTTAATATAAAAAATGAAAAAATAAAATAAATTACCTATATACAGAAAAACCAATTATTTGTTTATATATGATGGATTTTAGAAGAAAATCCATTGGATATAAAAAATTGTCGAACGAGGAAAAATTATAAAAAAATATTTGCAACCAAACTGCTGCTCACATTCGGCGCTTGGTTTGGGCGCTTGGTGGACATGGCATGATACCCTACGAAAATCCATCTCATGAATTGTGTGCGGCTGGCTAATAGTTTTATTATAAAGGTTATATATTTTTAATTTCAAAAGAAGGAAACAAAAATTGATATTAATTATAAATTTATATCTGCTAGATAATCTAAAATATTTAAATTGTAATGTGTAACAATATCCTTAAATAACATTTGTTAAATTAATAGAAAATATGTTCTAGTGAAAAATAGATAAAATGTTTGATAAATAATTTAAATTCTAAATATAATGAGAAATATTTGAACATCGATATAACATACATATTTGAATAAAGATGAAATTAAAAAAAATAAATTCCAAAAAGTTGATAGCATAAATAAAATAAAATAAATACAAAAATCTATGATTCAAACAAATTGCATACCGTTCCGTTCAAAAAAATATTTTGCATTAATCTTATAAAACTGACACTGGAATTATAAGATAATTTTAAAATTAAGAAAAATAATAACTTAAATAATATCGCTGCAGTAATATATTGTAAAACAATATTATTTGTTATGTACGAGTGGTTATAATTGAAGTTGTTTATAACAAATTTATCGTTTTATTAGAATTGGGTGTATTAAGTATAATAAGGCAATTAAATATAAACTTTTGCAGCAAACATAGCTTTTTTAATAATAACAAATAATATTTTATATTTATAGAATAAGTGAAGTAAATAAAAAAATTGCGTCATCGCACGGATCGGCACGCACACAGAACTTTGAGCTCTACGGTCTGCTCGTCGCAGAAAGAGTGCAATTATTTATTACATAATAAACAACATAAAATAAATGAAAATTTTTATAATGTTAAAAATTTAAATTTAAGTAATTAATAATCTGTCCCTAAACAAAATAGGCACAATAGTCTTGTGAAACCCAAGCTAAAAAAATTAAAATAATGCAATATAAAGAAATAATCTTTATTTATAATATTTTACGAAAAATAAACAAAAAAATAATAATATCCGAAGACTCGTCTTTTGAACAAAGTGAGAAAAAAAAATTAATTGCTAATTATTAAATGATACTTAGTTGTTGAATCCCAATAGAGAAAAATTAAAAAGTAAAAATAATTTTTGAATTAAATAACTTGTGAAACTGTGATAATTAAATAATGACCTCATTTGACTTTTTATGTTTCCATTAATTTGGCATTTTGTTTATTTTTTGTGTGTCTTTCATTTTATTTATGTTTTGTCACTCTTCGCCTGGACAATTTTTTTGTGATGTTCGATTGGGTGTGGTAATTTTGATCGTGCTTTTATTTATTGTTTTGTTTAAATTAGTATAAGAACTTTTTTCATCTTTTAAAAATTTATCATTTAAAATAATTGAAAAACAAATTTAAATTTAATTTCATGCATTAAAAAGCATAATAGTTTCCAAGCAGAAAAGTGGGCGGTATTTATAATTAAGCAAGAGTAAATAAAAAACGCTCTGAGAAAAAATATCAAAATTTATATCCTTTCTAAATAGTAAATTAGTACTGATTTAATATATTACATAAAAACAATGAAATTAAAAATAAAATGAATAATAAATTCAAATATGAAAAATATTAATAATAAATATAATCAAATTTTTACTAAAGGAAAAAGCTGCCGAGGAAAATGATTTTGCTTTTATAAAAAGTTCAACTAGCGGGTGCGTGAACCGTCGGATATTTAGCTGGGATAAAGCGCTTCGCGCTTCTTGAGCTTCGCTACCTAGATTAGCTATCTGGTTGTGAAGAGATTTTGATTTTTTTTTTAAATTTCAGTGATTTTTAGGCCGCTTCGCGGCCTCGAACGGGCGCTTCGCGCCCGTTCTTAAATTTTGTTAGCTCTGACGGGCGCTTCGCGCCCGTTTTTAAATTTTATAGAGCTCAGGCGGCCGCTTCGCGGCCGTTTTTATATTGTGTTGAACTTAAATGGGCGCTTTGCGCAGCTTTTTAAACGTTGATGAGCTCAGGAGGGCGCTTCGCGTTGAAGAGGTACAACATTGATTAGAAGTTTTGAATTTAAAATAAATTATCGGGAATTTTTAGGCCGCTTTGTGGAGAATTGGAATTTTTAAAAAATTATATGGGACTTTTAGGCCGCTTCGCGCCTCGAACGGGCGCTTCGCGTCCGTTTCTAAATTTTGTTGAGCTTGGACTGGCGCTTCGCACCCGTTTCTAATTTTTGCTGAGATCGGGCGGGCGCTTCGCGCCCGTTACAACGGTGATTAGAATAGGTGCAACAGTGATTAGAAGAGGTACAACAGTGATTAGAAGAGGCAAAAAAGTGATCAGAAGAGGTATAAGAGGTACAATGCGAATAGAAGAGGTACAACAGTGATTATAAGATTTAATGTGTATGATTATTGAATATTTTTTGAAATTGGAATGAAATTATTTGTTGGAAAATTCTAATTTAAAAAAATGAATTCTTTAATTTAAAACAAATAAATAATTCAATTTTAAATGTAAAACATTTATTCATCAAAAAAATTTAAATGTAAAAATTTATTTATTATTAATTAATAAAACAAAAAAAATATTAAATTAATAAAAACATAGAAAACAACGCAAAATAAATAGAAAAATAATGTACACCGCCCGGGTCCGAACTTCCCCCCCCCCCCTCAAAAAATGATTAGAGAGGTACAACAGTGATTAGGAGAGGTACAAAAATAATTAGAGAGGTACAACAGTGATTTGATAAGAAGAGGTACAACAGAGATAATAAGAGCTAAACAGTGATTAAAAGAGGTACAAAGAGATAAGAAGAGGTACAATAGTGATTAGAAGAGGTACAACAGAGATTAGAAGAGGTACAACAGAGATTAGAAGAGGTATAAAAGTGATTAGAAGAGGTACAATGGTGATCAGAAGAGGTACAACAGTGATTAGAAGAGGTACAACAGAGATTAGAAAAGGTATAAAAGTGATTAGAAGAGGTACAATGGTGATCAGAAGAGGTACAACAGTGATTAGAAGAGGTACAATGGTGATTAAAAGAGAGAGGTACACCAAATGGTAGAAGAAGTACAAAAATGGATTAATAATTTTTAAAACTTGTAAAATAATTCCTCTTTTTATTAATTGAAATGAAACTTTGAAGCTTACAATAATTTAAATTTATTTAAAATGAAATTAATTTCTGACAAACTCAAAAAAAAATATTAAATTCTTTAATTAAACAAAAAATTAATTTTAAAAAATTTTTCACAAAAAAATAATTTAATTTTTTTTAAACAAAAAATCTTTAAATGAATTAAAAGCTTAAAAATAACCCAAAAATGCATAGCAAAAATAATGTACACCGCCCGGATTCGAACTTCCCCCCCCCCCTCGGAACATGTCCCAGAATCCCCAATCACACGGGGATTCTGAGGCTTTAACGATGTCAAAAGTGAAATCTGATTTCATATTCGTGATCAGCGTCCTAAAATACCCTTAATGACATGTTTTTGGAATATTTTTAGTGAAAAATTTTCACTCAAAAATCCTGGTCACCCCCCTTTGGTCCCGAATCCCAAAATCACTTTTATTTTTATAACAATTTTAAAAAATGTGATAAAAATCTAAAATAAATTTTATCTTATAGAGCAAAAAATTGCCGATTTTTGTAGTATTTTAATTTTCCAGAGTGACTTTTCAGAACCGAGGTATAAAAATTTTTCTGAAAAATCGAATTTTTTCAGAAATTCTGGAATAACTTTTTTCATTTTAGAGATAGAAATTTCTAATAAATCCCATAAAATTCTCCTTATTTTTCGCTATTTTTAAAGCTTTATTGCATAAAAATCGTCCCACAATGAAATGAGCTATGAATTTTCAAATTTTAACCCAAATTTCCAAGGCCCAAAAAATTGTCAAAAAATAAAGAATTTTTAAAAAATTCCAAAAAATATGAAACTGAAAATTAACATCATATTCGTGCTCAGCACCATAAATTACCCCAGAAAAATATTTTTGACCACTATTTTCGTGCAAAAAAAAATTCCGGAAAATTTCTAGGGGGCCTAGCTCAAAAATTTTTGAAAATTTCCGCCAATATAGCACACCGTTCGATAGAGCTCAAAAAGCTCTACAATTTTGCTCTAAGCCAATTTTTGGCTAAAACCGACTCCTGACGAGTTATGGTCACTACATTAGGTTATTAGTGTAGCATGGGTGTTAAAAGAATGACTTTCACACAGAAAATGTGTCTCTTTATATAGGCTCTTAGCTGATGCTAGTGTAGTGATGCTAGTGTAGCATGGGGTGTTAAAAGAATGACCTTCACACAGAAAATGTGTCTCTTTATATAGGCTCTTAGCTGATGCTAGTGTAGTGATGCTAGTGTAGGATCACTACATTAGGTTATTAGCTAGTGTAGCATCGCTACATTAGGTTATAAGCTAGTGTAGCATGGGGTGTTTTAAGAATGACTTTCACACAGAAAATGTGTCTCTTTATATAGGCTCTTAGCTGAAGCTAGTGTAGTGATGCTAGTGTAGCATCACTACATTAGGTTATTAGCTAGTGTAAGATCATTACATTAGGTTATTAGCTAGTGTAGCATCGCTACATTAGGTTATAAGCTAGTGTAGCATGGGGTGTTTTAAGACTGACTTTCACACAGAAAATGTGTCTCTTTATATAGGCTCTTAGCTGAGGCTAGTGTAGTGATGCTAGTGTAGCATCGCTACATTAGGTTATGAGCTAGTGTAGCATCGCTACATTAGGTTATGAGCTAGTGTAGATGGAGTGTTGAAAAGTACACTATCAAATAAATTAGCTCATGCTAGTGTAGCATCGCTACATTAGGTTATGAGCTAGTGTAGATGGTGTTGAAAAGTACACTATCAAATAAATTAACTCATGCTAGTGTAGCATCGATACATTAGGTTATGAGCTAGTGTAGCATGGGGTGTTAAAAGCTACACTATACGATAAGAGTGACTTTCGCACAGAAAATTTCTCCCTTTATATAGTCTAATTGCTGATCCTAGTGTAGAAACTCTACATTAGGTTATTAGCTATTGTAGCATAGAGGGTTAAAAGCTACACTATACGATAAGAATGACTTTCGCACCGAAAATTTCTCCCTTTATATAGGCTGATTGCTGATCCTAGTGTAGAAACTCTACATTAGGTTATTAGCTAGTGTAGCATCTCTGAATTTAAAAAAAATTAAATTAATGTAAATAATTAATTTATTTCATATTAATTAAACAAAAACATTTAAATTAATTAAAAGCATAGAAAATAATGATAAAATGCAAAGAAAAATAATGTACACCGCCCGGATTCGAACTTCCCCCCCCCCCCTCAAAATGATGCCTCAGAATCCCCAATCACACAGGGATTCTGAGGCCTTAACGATGCCTAAACTAAAATCTGATTTCATATTCGTGATCAGCGACCTAAAATAGCCCTAAAGACATGTTTTTAGATGATTATTGGTTAAAAAATTTTTCCACTCAAAAATCCTGGTCACCCCCCTTTGGTCCCGAATCTCAAAATCACTTTTATTTTTATAACAATTTTAAAAATGTGATAAAAATCTAAAATAAATTTTATCTTATAGAGCAAAAAATTGCCGATTTTTGTAGTATTTTAATTTTTCAGAGTGACTTTTCAGAACCGAGGTATAAAAATTTTTCTGAAAAATCGAATTTTTTCAGAAATTCTGGAATAACTTTTTTCATTTTAGAGATAGAAATTTCTAATAAATCCCATAAAATTCTCCTTATTTTTCGCTATTTTTAAAGCTTTATTGCATAAAAATCGTCCCACAATGAAATGAGCTATGAATTTTCAAATTTTAACCCAAATTTCCAAGGCCCAAAAAATTGTCAAAAAATAAAGAATTTTTAAAAAATTCCAAAAAATATGAAACTGAAAATTAACATCATATTCGTGCTCAGCACCATAAATTACCCCAGAAAAATATTTTTGACCACTATTTTCGTGCAAAAAAAAATTCCGGAAAATTTCTAGGGGGCCTAGCTCAAAAATTTTTGAAAATTTCCGCCAATATAGCACACCGTTCGATAGAGCTCAAAAAGCTCTACAATTTTGCTCTAAGCCAATTTTTGGCTAAAACCGACTCCTGACGAGTTATGGGCCCGGGACTCAAATGTCCCGCTCAGGCCAAAAATTTTTTCTATTTCCGAGAAAAAATCGAAATTTTTTCGAAAAAAATACCATTCGATAGAGCTCAAAAAACTGTTGCTTGAAAGTGGTCTCCGTTTTTCTGGGAAAAATCGGCTAAAAATCCTAAAATTCAAAAACCCAAAACCCTACTTTTAGGCCTAACTCGAGAAATTTTGAAAATTTTCGAAATTTTAAAATCTGGAAAAATCTAACTCACTGAGCTCTATAATAAGTCTGCTGGCGACCCCCCGCTCAGATCAAAGCTTAATGAGTTATTCGACGGGGACTGAACTGGACAAAGTTGGTACTGAAAAAGTCCACGAACCTACAGCCTTCCCTATTGTAGGTAGAGGCCTGGAATTTTTTTGTTTTTTAGAAAACACTTCAACTTAGGACCCTACCAGCGGAAACTTTTTGATTAGAGTTTCAGAAAAAAAGTTACGGGCCTTCAAACGCAAGCAAAATCGGGAAATTAGCCGCTGGGACTCAGTTAGCACTCTGATCAAAAAACCTATAGTTTTCCCAGATGCCCCGACCCAAGATGCATACCTATGCCAAATTTCAGCCCTCTACCTTTATCCAGTCTTGAGATTTCCTTTTTGCCAACGAAACCCCTTGTCGATATAACATATATTGAATAGAATTAGAATATACAACTTTAGCTTAATGATTTTGTAAAAAATAATTAAACTAAAAATATATGAATGCAATAATTATAAAATGCTATTTAAAAATTCGTTTATTGGAGATATCATCAGTTCAAATGCAATACAAAAACTTAACAAAACATACGTTAAATAATTTTCTTTACTGCACAATGCCTTTCATGTATGGTTTATTAAGATTGTCAAAGTAATGTAAATATTATTGAGGTTCAAGTTCGATCCCTGACGTTAATCTTCATTTTCCTTTCTCAAAATTATAAATAAATTTTTGGAATTCGTGGCTATGAAAACCGAAATGCAAGGAGTTAACGTACAAGAACCCGAAAGGGGGCATGAGAAATTAAATGTATAAATAAAAAAAGCCAAGTTTCTAATTAAATAAATGAAAAAAAGTAGTCCAAATAACTGAGTGGAAAAACAAAAATATTAAAAGACAATAAAAGCAATTTAAATGCGCAAAAAATAAATATCCCTTATGAAACTAAAAGCGTAAATCTAAAAAATAGTTTGTATAAAATCAACACGCTGAGGTTGCGCAATTTTAAAGAGTAAATGCAACGAGAGTTTTTTTTGTCTTGTAGTTAATAATTGTTCAAAAAATAAAAGTAATACAAACTATTAAAGTAAGGTAAAATCAAAATCTTATTTGTAAATAAATAATATTAAATTAAATCCTATATATTCCTGACACCTTAACAACATGACCTTCTTTTAAATAAATATATTAAAAAAGAAAACACTTGCCAAGAAGTTGATAATCAATGAGAATACAAATGAATTAATTTAAAACAAATTTTAAGATATAGCTTTTGAAAAAATTATTTTTTTTAAATAAAATTTTTATATGATTGGAAATAATATTTGTTATAAATTCACTTGCAACAACCTCCATAAACGAAGAAAATCAAGAATTAATGAATAATTATCGAAGAATTAATAAATAAAAAAAAATGCTAAAAAATTCTGATGATTAATTTCAACAGTAAAAAAGATTACAAAAAGATAAGGTACAAAATAATACACATCCATCTGAACAACAACAAAACAATTGGCCCAGGGCAATGTCCATGCGGGAGCGATACATATGAATATTAATCTTTATAAATTGTAAAATATTGAAAATACAAATAAAAATAAAATTTTGAACATTTTTCAGTCGGAAAAATGCAATAATAGAACGCAAATAAAATTAGAAAAAATAAGCTTATAGTTCAAGGTTAAATAAAGTGATAATGAAAAATTTGATTAAGATTACTGCTTGGGATTATTTATAAAAATAAGGAGCTCCAAGCAACAAGAATTAGATAAGCGTAAATCTTAAGAGAAACAACCAATAAATTTTTAATAGCATTTTAACAAATATTTAAAATTTTGAAAATATAAAAAAAATGCAAAATATCTTAAAAGCTTGTTAAACTCTCGCATGACCAAATGTATGGAACATCTTGGAATAACGAAGAAAATGCTGAAATATATGAATATATTTTATATTCAGCAGAAAGATGCCATAATGTCGTATTTTTTTTAACAAATATGAGAACTAGAAGTATGAAGAAATTTTAATAAAATATTAACTAATGAAAATGAAAATTCGAATAAAAGACATAAAAAATAGGGAAAGAACGAAATTTACTTTTGAATAATGAAACAAAATTTTAAATCAGAAAGTTAAATAAGACTGAACTAAAAAGGCAATAATTAAATAATAAATATAGTAAGATTTGATTCATTGCAATGGTGGTCTCGCGAGAAAATCCATGTCCAAAAGCTTTAAATTTCGGCTTACCATGCAAATGATTATTTGAATTTTTTAACTATTTAGGTAATGTAAAAATAAAGTTTTATTCTTAATATTATTATTAAATTTAATTAAAATGATAGCTTTATTGCGAATGGGAAGTCAAATTTATTTTTTGGAATATTTTACCTTGAAATAAATATTTAAAATATATTTTTATTTAAAATATATTATTTGCAAGATTTTCAATTTTGTCTAATATTTACATCATAACTCAACCAAATTAATATTTAATGGTATCATTCAATATTAATTGATCTCTATGTGATTTTATAATTTATTTACTAAAGTAGCGTGAGAGAGAAAAAAGAAAGGAATGAATAGATAGAGAGATCACGGGAGAGACTATAAAAGAATTGATTAAAAAGGGAGGGATAACGAATAAAATGAAAGAAAAAATAAAGAAAGAGAGATAGAGAAGAGAGAGGAGAGATAAGAAAGAGAGAGGGAGGGGGGGAGAGAGAGAGAACAGAGAGGGTGAGAGAGAAAGGAGAGAGAGAGAGAAAACAGAGATGGAGAGATAGAGAGGGAGGGGGAGAGAGGGAGATAGAGGGAGGAGAGAGAGATAGGGTGGGAGAGAGAGAAAGAGAGTCCAAGATATAAAATTTCAAAAAAGGAAATAAAAGAAAATGAATTTTTATTTAAAAAAATAATAATTTTATAGTATTTTCTCAATTTAGAGGAACTAAAATATGCAAAATGATCATGAAAATTATATATTTATGGAAAAAATTAAATCAAAAAAAATATATATAAATTTAGAAATACTTTAAGCAGTAAATGAATAAAACTAATTGAAAAATTGATTGCAAAAAGATTCAAATATATGTGACAATTTAACGATTACCCAGCAATGTATGACCAAGAAAAAAAAAATTAAATATTTTATAAATTTAGAGGGACCGATGATACAGAAACATAATGAAAATTAAAATATTTATAAATACATATTAACATAGAAGATTTCCAATGAAAAGAAGAGTGGGTATTATCGGAAGACACCAAAAGTAAAAATAGGAATAAAAGACGTAAAAATTAAAATTTTAAAAACATATTAATACAGAAAATTAATAAAAAGATAAATTGAAAAAATAATATTTAAGGTAAAAAATATTTGTAATTCACAACAGATAATCGCCGAATGTGACAAAAGGAATTTAATTCAGTGTTAAATGAACATAAAATGATAATGAGCCGTAATATAAATAAAAGATGTTTAAATAATATTATTTTATGATTCCTTAATATTTTTGTTTTTTAATATTAAAAAGCATAATAAACTAAAATAAAAAATTAAATACTTTATTTTTCTAAAAAGCAAATATTTTAGGAACAAGTATTTTCTTAACGATATTTATGAAGCGTATTAATTTACAAAGTTTAAAAATGTACAAAAAAATAAACATTTAAACCGCACGCGCGTGTACCTGCGGTGGGCGCGGAGCAGTAAATGAAAATACTGAGCATCCGCGTGTGCTTCGGGATAATTAAAGAATGTAAAAATAAATATTATTGTTATGAATGTTGACAGATGTCAAATAAAATTCGATAAAATCATTGCCGCAGGAACAACAAAAAAGCTCAACTTGATTAGAGAAAAGAAAATATTTAAAAAATTTTAGCTATTAAAATATAAGTAATAATAATAAGAATTACCATGAAAGTGGATCCCAATTTAAGAATATACACGATATGAGTAATAATGTTTATTGTTAGGATTCCATATTAATTTAATTTTTCTTTTTAATATTTACAAACATAGTAAACTAGAAAATTTATATTATTTGATTTTTCTAAAAAGCAATTTTAACGATAATTATAAAGCAAGCACAAATTTACAAATTTTAAATTGCACATGAAATGAAAAGCTGCAATATTAATAAAAAAAATAATTTCGAAAATTGGAAATAAAAAACTTTTTTACACACACCTATTTTTTCATAATAAGCGAAGCAAGAGATAACAAATGAACATTTAATGAAATTTAATTTTCATGTAAATTAGTTTTAAATTTTACAAATTTTACTAAAAAGCAAAACCCTTAAATTATTCGGATTAATTGAAGAATGTAAAAAGAAATATTAGTATGAATGGTGACAGATGTCCACCAAAATTCGAAAAAATCATTGCCTCATCATAAACACCAAAAAAGCTCAACGTGCACAAAGAAAAAAAAAGTAAAAATTTTGTAAATCAGAGTTAAATATCTTAATAATTAAAAATAATATAAAACAAAATAATTCATATTTTGAGATACTCGCAAGTAATTAAATTTTATATTATAGATGAAAATAAGAACTTTTTTCGTTAAAAAACATTTTGAAATTATTAAAAAATTAAATTTCATACATAAAAAGCATATGCAGTCTTCGGCTTGCCGACTTCGGCCTGACGATTTCGGTTTCGTGAAAAAAAATAAAAATTTAAAAAAATAGGGAAAATTGAGGCTTGCAAAAAATAAAATTGTATTTTAATACAAATACTACTGATAATACAGAATTAACACCTAAGATGAGAGCAGCTGATACTCGTTTACATCAAAGGAAACCTAAATTGAAAATAATTTCTAAAAAAATAATAAAGCAAATACGGAAATTAAGGATAATTAATAACAATACAAAAATATATGATTCATGTTAAATCTTATTTTCCTAATCATAAAGCTAATAAATGAAGAGAATTTTTAAAAAAGATACTAAAATCTAGGATCTAATTAATAAGAAGGTGTTACAAAATTAAAATTTTTCTATTTACCTTCGAACTTTGAAAATAAACAGCTTTCAATGGAAAAACTTATTTAATATTATAAATTGAAATATTAAACTACTAAACTAATGAATTAAAAAGATAAAATTTTTTGATTTAGGTAAAAAATTGAAATTTATTTATGCAAATATAAAACAGATTTTAATTTGAAAACTTATTACCAATTTCAGTTTAAAAAATATCTAATCGTGTATTTAATCAATAATTTATTAAAATTACTTATGCAGCCGTATAAGATTTTAACAAAAAAGGAACCGTGTGACGATTGTGGATAGAAATAAACCGTGGTAATTAAACTCAAAAACCACAAATTTATTAATCGCAAAAATATTTTCACATTTTTATTTACATAATAAAAAAGAGCAAAACGTTATTAAAAGTATTAATATTTCCAAATTTGTTATCATTAATCTGCCAAATGCTAGGGGTCTTTTCTCATTTGAAATATTCCTTCAGTTATTTCTCAAATTATCATTTGTCCATTTATTTTGAGTTAATGGACTTGGAAAGATTGTTAATAAAATTATTAATAATAAAAATAAATTTTTAAAAAACAATAATAAATAATAATTCTAAAAACTTATGTGAGCAAACTGCATTCTTTAATTTCAAAATTTATTTAAATATTTATAATAATTAGATTAATAAATTAAATTGAAAGAATTGTAAAATGGTAAATAATCTAAACTTTTCAATGTCAATAGCCTAAAATGATCTAATGAATTATATGCCTATTACAATAGAAAATCATAGAACTAAAGAACAAATAAAAAAATTTTGATGTTATAAATTTATCGTGCTTGCGCGTTTTATAAAACCGCCACCCAGTCGCGTTTTATAAACCGCCAGTCGCGTTTTATAAATCCGCCAATTGGTTTGAAAACAAAAATGGGTAACACAAATAAATTCATAACTTTGCTTAAATTCACTCAAATTAATATATAATGGTACCATTTAATAGCTCTAGGTGTTCTCTATCAGAATATAATTTTCTAAAATTTTTTACTTAAATATAAAAAAAGTTATGTCATAAAATTTCAAAAAAATTTTAAATCAGAATTTTTTGCCCAGAACATTTTTGAAACTCAATGAAATTTTCTGAAATTTTAGAGGTAAATAGAGAATTCTTAGGGCTATCAAATATATAAATCAGTTTTGCGATAATTGCATTTTAAACACTTATAAATTTTAAATGATTGCAAATATATATGCATAACACTTGCAAAAAATATAGCATGTTCAATGCTTTATAACTTTTTTTTATATTTAAGTAAAAAATTTTAGAAAATTATATTCTGATAGAGAACACCTAGAGCTATTGAATGGTACCATTATATATTAATTTGAGTGAATTTAAGCAAAGTTATGAATTTATTTGTGTTACCCATTTTTGTTTTCAAACCAATTGGCGGATTTATAAAACGCGACTGGCGGTTTTATAAAACGCGCAAGCACCTAAATTTATTATTAAAGCGCAAATAATTATTAGCAATAATTAAACTACAAAAAAGAAACAAATTAGCTAGATTTAAAAAAAAATTATTCAAAGTGTTTTCACAAATAAAATCTGAGCAAAATTTTAAAAAAGTGGACTACTTGTGTGAGCAAAAACCAATATTTCGTGGCGAGAAAAATAATCTTACAGTTGACTAAGAAATCGAAAAATTTGTAAACAAATGTGCTTAAAGAAAGCGATGATCTAATAAGAAGGTTTAACAATTTAAAATTTTCAATTTACTTTCGATATTTAAAAATAATTACAAAAATTAAAATATATAAAAATACAAAACATAATACTTAAACTAATGTGCTGCTATCTCAATTCTGTTGGGTGACTTCTTTACATTTAATAAAAAACCGAAAATAAAAATTTCATAAAAAAGGAAACATGAAAATATAATTATTTTAAGAATTTAAAATGGAATGGAACTTAAAAATTAAATTTAATATTCTAAGTTTCTGAAAATAAAATAAGAAACTTATTACTAATAAATTTAAGAGACATAAAAATTAATTAGTCGCAAAATGCAAACAAGAATATTATTCAAATGTATCAAATATAATTATTATTTAACGAATAATCCGACGAAAAAACAATTACTTAATTTAAAAAAATTTCAGTTACGTTTCCAATCAAACAATCATGAAAAGGTTATCTAATGACGAGAGTAGTATGGAATTGAATGCATAATACAAAAACTTGAGAAAAGAATTTCACGAAAAAAGCAAATTAAATATAATATTATTATTATTATTAACAAAATAAATAAAATACTTAAAATTTTAAGTCTAAATGTTTTACTTTTAAAAAAGTTGAGTATGAAATAAAAAAATGCCTTACCAATCGTGAAAATAAAATTTTAAGTGGTTTATACCCTAAACAACGATTTCAATATTGGTCATTTTTAAAGATTAAAAACGCGAAAATTCCGCCTCTTAAAAATAATTGAAAACAAAATTGCCTTTTCCAAAAAAGCTAAATCTAATTTATTAGCTGAACAATTTAATTCAGTCTTCACTGGTCAAAAAATTCCTGTTTCTTATCAATTCACCCCTAAAAAAATGTTGACTTTTTCACAATGATACGTAATGAAATTTGCTTGGCTCTTAATTAACTAGAAAACAGTAATAATACTTCCCTTTTTAAATCAAAACAGTTAAATGAAATCATTGACAATGAGGCACAGATAAAAGGCTAGTTCAAAAATTATCGTTAAGGGAAACTAATATAATGATCAGCCGGACTGTTTCGGCGCCGCCAATTTTGAAATACTATAACTTTTTTCTTTGTCAGTTAAAGTTAGCAAATCTGGCATCATTTTAAAGCTCTATTTGTGCTTAACATTTTCATGTCAATGAAATAAAACATGCAAGATTAAAAAAGTTATGGCAAACGGCGCCGAAAAAGCCATGAAAACGTCAATTTTTGAGGTTTGTGACATAACTTTTTTGATAATTTTTTTTTTAATTTTGCTGCCTAATAGAGAACGTTAAGAGCTATCGAATTTAATCTAATTTGGTTGATATAAGAAAAGGCAACAAATAAGTTTCTATAATCATATTCAATCTTTTAAAAATGCGTCCTTTTGGTCTAAATACACAATACTTATTTTAATTAGAACTAAAATTTTAAATTATCAGTTTTGAAAGTGCGACCGGAATTAAAAATTATTTCAAAAAAATCTTTAAATACTTAACCAAAAATATTCTTTAAATTCCAAGATGAGTGCATTAAAGATACAAAACAAAAATTCATAGAATCAGAAGCAAAATGAATTAATAATTTAAAAAAACAGTAAAATTAGAAATAATTCCGTATAAATTGGAAAAAATAATATCTCTTCGTGTTAAGCAATAAATTCCACCGATACCTCCATTCATAGTGTGTGCAATGGAGTGTCACTGAACATGTTTTTTTTTAATAATATTAATAATATATAAAAAATCATATCACGTTGATTGAAGGTGAAAATGCAGAAAGTTAAATTTAATAAATAATAAAAATTAATAATTAAAAGCAACTTTACTCTCACTACCCAATTTAAATAAAAATAATTATATTACAATCATACAAAATAATATTAAATGCACAAATTCCAATGGTTTGACAAGAGCTAATAAAAATACTCTAATTAATAATAATTATAATAATAATAAAAATACTTTAATGAATAAACAGATAATAAGAGAAAATTTATTTACTTTGAAATTCATAAATAATTGCAAAACAAATATAAAAGACGCAACTAAACGTATTAAAAATTAAGAATAAAAAACAATAAATATATAAAAACCAAAAGTTCCAAGCGCTTTAATGATTAAAAATATAAAATAAATAATGAACATGAAAAGTGATTATAAATAAACCAATATGCGATTCTCCATTTTCACATCTTGGAGAGGAAACAAGAAAGAACGGATTAAAAATAATAAAAAGCCGTTATTCAACTGTTAAATACGGTAAATTTAAATGAATAATTTCTATAAAAAACTACAACAATACAAAAAATATCCGTGTCTATTTAAAACTTAGAAAAGGTTTAATTAAATAAATTAGTGTTATATTAACTAAATCTCCTACATACAAATTAACTATCCTATTATATAAAACCAAAATTTTTCATTGTTAATCAAATTATTTTACAAATACTCGAAATCTTTTACAAAATAAATACATGATTAAAAACATAATAATAAACTAATTGCTTTCTAAATAATATGATCTTTTTTATTGTATTTATTTTTAAAATTTCCCCTTTAATATTAGTGCAATTTAAGCAATATGATGCCTGAAAAAGAAATAATTGACAAAAAAACTCATGAATTAAAAAGTTAAAAGACAATTAAATTAAAAATAAAATTAAATTTTAAATAGCGAATAAAAACAAAAAAATGCTTATCATAAGAAAGAATCAATATCAGATCAAACAATGATAAATTTACCACTAAAAATTGGGACAACAAATTGATCTCCATGTATACAAGAGAATTATTAAAATATTTATTGTTGCCCATTCATTAAACCGAATACGTTCACGAATTGAAATTCCCATGCATCCCTTTGAACGAGAACAAGAGCAGCAAGATAATCGCAACTTATATTATTTAAATTTCTAAATGATTAACTAAACTATAAAATATATATATATATAATAGTTGAAAGCATTAATTTTTATTTAAACAAAATTGCGATAAATTGCCAGCTTCAAATAGAATAAACTGTATAAAATCTGTGACAAGAGGTAAAAATAATCAAATAAAAGGTGTCTCTGCAATTCTATCAATTTTCCCTTCCAATGCCTTTTGTGAATCTGTCTTTCTGTTCTCAAGAACATCAAAACGGACGAGAGGAATAGTATTGGCATACCTTTGTTGAATTCTCTTATTTCAATCAAATTCAATTCAAAAATTTCGTGCAAATGTTCACAATTATTTTCTTTCATTGCCAAACTTGCTCAAACAGGTCAAAAGTGGTGATAAATATC
>SIJG01000227.1:45698-60263 GCA_023374025.1 Heterodera schachtii
GATTAAATTAAAAACAAACAAAATACATTAGCTTGGCAATAATTTTAAATTTATTTTTCTTTGACTTTCAAAGAGCTTATTGTTCTAAAAATTCTAATGAGTCAAAAATAAATTAAATTATTTATCTCAAAATAATTATATATAACGGAAACCGCTGTTTTTGGACCCGTGTAATAATGTTATCCCAAATTTAAATCTAGTAAAACCCAGACTGCTATCGAAACAACCGGTCCCTACCTTTTCAGAAATTTAAAAACATTAAAAATTTAAAATTTTCCCCTCTCTTAATCCTCCTGTGACGCTTAAATAAATGTTGATTTATTAGTACGGATGCCAATAATACGCACATGAATATTTTTTTCAAATTTATGTGCATATTGGGAATTTTTCAAAAAAATCTTATTACATTAAAACGGCCCCCTCTGTTAAAGACTTTTTGACCTCTAAGGATCGAAATTGTTCATTATTTTGGGTATTTTCAGCAAAAAATTTAATAGAAATGGTAATTGGAAGTTTATTTTTGTATTTTTTCTTCTAAAATAATTTTACATACCATATTTAGCGATTCAAGATCTTAGCTTAAATTTAACGAATTTGAAGATTTTTTGGAAAATTTAGCCCTCAATTTGAAAAAAATTTATGCACATGTTTTGCAATTTTGAAGCATATTTTGCGATTTATGTGCATCATTATAAAGGTTCTATTTTTTAAATTTTGGATTAAAAAATCGGTTTTTTGAAATTATTGAACATGAAATAATTTTAAAAAGTTTTGAATGCAATTTACTTCCTTGCTCGATACTGCACCGATAACTAAAAAAACATCAGTTTTTTTCTCGACTCGGTAACAGTTATTTCGAGAGCAACTCTTCTTCTTATCTTTTACTATGTAAATTTATATATGTTGTTTAATTTTTTCTCATTCTTTTAAATTAATAAAATTTAAATCTAAATTTCCGATGTCCAATTTACCGTTTGTAGTGATTTTCGATCTCTTTAATCGTTGTACTTTATCAAAGGATTTCCGTGGAAATATGGGCACAAATAGAAAAGAAAGATCAAGGCACTGATTGGGCTTTTTTCTTTGTGCATTGCTTCAAAGGAAGGTGCTATTAATGTTAATTTAAATGATAATCAATTTCACTTTTGTGATCGGAGAAAACATTAATTTCACTTATCGCTGATGTCCAAATTTTTATTGATCAGCATTTTGTTAAGCAGAGGCCTTTCAGAATTATGAACAATAGAGACAAACAAAATAATTGTCGTAAAACTTATCATTTTCTCGCGAAATTTTTGCCGGGAATTAGGCGTTTCTCGTTCGTAATTGTGATCGAACTCAATGACAAACGCAAAATTTCAGACGACAAATATTTAAGGTACGCTCAACCCCTAATTGAGTTCATTGATCAAGAATCCGATTCAAGTTTTCATTTTCTGTGCTTTGTTTATGATTTTTCATAAATTATTTAATATAATGAAATTTTTCAGATTACACCAGGGCTTCCATCGAAAATTTTTCCAAATCAGAACATCAGGCCCAAAAATCAGGTTTTAGGGTCGAAAATCAGAACATTTTGCAAAATTGCTTTAAAACAGTTATTTGTACAATTCATTCGATCAAAAATGTATCAAATATTATTATTTTTCACCTCCAATGATCATTTTTAACAATTTTGGGGAGGAAATAAGCAAATCGTAAATTTCAGTGCATTCGGGATCAAAAATCAGATTTTTAACAATTTTTTTTGCGGCGCATTTTTTCAAAAAAACTTTTGGGAAATGGGTGGGCGAGGGGTGAGGGCCCGGCGGTGCCGATAGGCGCCGCCGGAATTTTTTTTGTAATTTACTTCTGATTTGTTGACAGATTTCCACCAAAAAAGGCCAAATTTGCAATTAAAAGCCAAGCGACGCCTTTTTTTCGCTTTTAAAAACGCTTTTTTTTTGCGGCGATTTTCCCAAAATCTTTTGAGGAAAGTGGGTCCGGCGGTGCCGATAGGCGCCGCCGGGAAAATTTTTTTGCGATTTTTAATCGATTTGTTAACAAATTTTTGTCAAAAATAACCAAATTTTGCCACAAATCTTATATTTTCTTATAAAATAATGACATTATGCCACAAAAATTCAAAATTATGAGTATGTTTGAGAAATCAGAACAAATTTTGGTCGCTATCCCAAAATCAGAACAAGTAAAAGAGTCAAAAAACGTTCATTACTTTGAACAAAAACACGAATGACATCCGTATTTTAGCAGAAATGTTAATTCCCAAAGAAGAAATATTTAATTGAATTTTTTATAATTCATCATCATTTTAATCGAAAAAACTAACATTTTTCAAGGTTTAAAAAATTCTTAAAATTTGGATCCAATGAAAATATTTTATATATAAAAAAATATAGAAGAAAATATAGTCGGTTATGGATTTAGTAACTTTTACACAGTCGTGCTCATTTATCAAAAATTGAA
Source organism: Heterodera schachtii (assembly GCA_023374025.1). Classification (NCBI taxonomy): domain Eukaryota; kingdom Metazoa; phylum Nematoda; class Chromadorea; order Rhabditida; family Heteroderidae; genus Heterodera; species Heterodera schachtii. The sequence continues at coordinate 48,165 of SIJG01000227.1, forward strand.
AACATTTTTCTTAAGAAATCGCGAATTGATGATCTTAATTTAAGACTTCTTGTTAGATTTGATGGGATGGGAAACTTTTAAATGTGATGAAGCTTGTTTAATAAGTCATTGCAAACCACATGAAAAAAATCCCAAATCATAAAATTTATGAAAAAATAAAGAATAAGTTTCTTTAATAATTTCATTGAGCCCTTTGAGCATTGCTATTTTCATTCATCATCTTCAGCTTAATGATGTTCATCATCTTCAACATAATGATTATAATAGAGCCCGGAATTTTGAAAGTACCGAGAACGGGACCGGGCTTAGAAAATTCAAAAAAAGCCCGTTTTACCGGGCGTCCCGGGCCCGGTCCAAAATTTTGACCGGGCGCCCGTACGGGACCGGGCTTTTTTCAAAATTTTTGAATTTTGATTAAAAAATTCGAAAAAATTTTTATAGTCTTTTATTTTAACTTAGAATATATTAAGCCATGTAAGTCAACCTTTTTGCTTTTCAAAACCTTTTTTTACGGCGCATTTTTCAAAAAAATTTTGAGGACAATGGGGGGGGGGGGGGGTCCGGCGGTGCCGATAGGCGCCGCCGGGGAAAGTTTTTGAAAATTTGAGTTTGTTTGTTAACAGATTTACACGAAAAAATGACAGAATTTTGCTATTTTGAAGCTACATTTTAGAAAAAAAAAAATTAGTTTTTTGTACTAGGCGTCGCTGAAGAAAACTTTGAAAATGAAATTTATTAAGAAAATTTTTTGTGTACTTGTGTTATTTCATATGAATTTTGGGATCTTTTTAACAGTTGAAATTGTCCCAAATTTTCAAAAAATCCAAAATTCTGTCTTGGAAATTTTGAATTAAGAACATTTCGCCAAAAAAAATTATTAAATTTTCAAATTTGGGGCAGTTTCGCTGGAGAAATTTAAGCCCGTTTTAGCCCGGTCAAATTGACCGGGCCCGGGACCGGGCTTGGCCAATTGGACCCGTACGGGCCGCCCGTTCAAAAAAAGCCCGTTTTACCGGGCGTCCCGGGCCCGTTTTTTTCAAAAAAAAAACGGGCCCGGGACCGGGCCGCCCGGTAAAAGCCCGCCGGGCCTCCGGGCCCGTCCGGGCTCTAGATTATAATACTCATAAAAATCATAGTCATGAAGTCCTACAGTAGTCAGATGGGCAGACAAAGTCACAGTATCCCCCTCTTCGTTGTACCAATCAGCGCCAGGGTGCATCAACTTCTGTAAATTTTCTATGAGATTGTAGACTTCCTCTCCTCCCGCCTCCCACCCCAAGAAAAATGATCGGTAAGCTCTTTAACCATATTTTTTGGGGGGTAAAATTTGTAAGTTTTTGAAAACCAACAGCATCTATCAGCACTGGCGGACGAATAAATTCACTTTAAATTTAAAAAATAATATTAAAAATCTCAAAAATAAACTGATTTTGTGCGAAAAATATGCTAATTGTAAGCTGGTTTTTTGTTATTAGCACGGTAAATAAAAATTGTTAGAAATTAAACTGAAAAAAATTGGAACGAAGAGAAATATTTCTCTTAATTACCCATACAAAACTTTTTATGTTCGGCTTAAGTGCCCGCCCCTTCCATTCACCTCAATTGCCATAAACCCGGAGAAACCCAGGGGTTCTCTTTCTTTGAGCAAAATGAGTGATCAAATGTCTTGCTGCTGCGGTTGTAATGGGTGTTTTCCTCATTTTTTGGAACAACATATAATGTTGCAGAACAAGTACAGCTCCAATCCGAGCCTTAACAACAAAATAACTAAATTATTAGTATGAAAAACTTAAATTTTTTTTTCTCCAATATATATATCAAAAATTTAAGTAAAATATTCGAGAAATATACAAAAAAAAGTCAAAAATAAAAATACATTACTAAGATATTTTTGTGAAACTTCTAAATATTTCTAAAGGAAATGACTTGTAGTTATTATTTTCAACAAATTTGAATAAAACAGAAAAACAGTATGTATTAAAAAAGTTTTCTGTAGCATATCCATTGAAATTTTTTAAAGAAAATTAAATGTTTGATTTGCTCTTACATGACCAACCATAATCGTCCGCGTTGCATTGGATGAAAAATCCCAAGTATTTGGTGCCAGATTTTGATTGAAGTTGTGCAAAGATTTTCCACTGGAATCCATCAATGTAAATGGCTTCACTGTATTGTCGGCTTAATTCCTTCTGCCGTGCAAATTCAGAAAATTTTTCAATTTTCAACGTAAGTTTTCCCGTGGATTTGGCGGATCGTTCATGAACGGGAAACGGCAAGGGATAAAGGGTGGATAAAGCACCGGACGAATGGTAAAGCAGCACACTGACTAACTTGGTCAACACGCCGGACGAAACTGTTGAAAGCGTAAAAATTACAGCCCGGACCCCGCCAGGGGTTTTCCAGCGATCCAAATACCGACTCTTTTTCTGAAAAAACTGGATGCCGAAACCGGGGTTGGAGTTCAAAATCCCGACAAAATCGATTTCAATCACGCGATCGAGATTCAATCCCGACAAACTCAGTATTTAAATCTTGTGGATCTGAATTCAAATCCCTGCAAAAAAGGGTTTCCGGTAATCATACCTCGGCCATGGATTCCCTTCGAATTTTAGGTTTGCACGATCATACTTTTTATAGTACCAAATGTCTTACCAATCAATTCCAAAAAATACTTCTGAATGATTGGAAACCGAATTTTGTACAGTGCCGGGCCAAGCATTTGCCGCTGATTTTTCGGAGAGCTCTCAACGCCTTTTTGCTTACATTGTTCAATGGCCCACAACTGTACCTGACAAATTAATTATTGATGATATTTAAATAAATAATTAAATGCCAAATTTACATTAAACCAAATCCAATATTCTTCGCTGATAACCAATTGATTACGGCCCAGAAGTTCGCACAATAATTTTTGATCAATTTGCAAAAATTCATCTGATTTCATTAAAACCGTAGCATTCTGATCAATGTAAGCCAAACAACGGCCAGCAAAGTCATAAAAAATTTAAAAAAAAATTAAATCATTTTAGAAATATTAATAATAAAAAAGAATTAAATTTATTTAATGTTATTTTGTACCTTTTTCTTCGAGAAGACAAGCTTTGGAAAAAGTGATATCTAATTGTAAGCTCTTTTATGGGAATTTTCACACATGCTTCGACCAGCGTTGGCAAAATGTATCTTTTGGCTAAAATTATAATTTAAAATAATTATTAGTATTTTTCTGACCGGCATAAAGCACATCGATGGCATTGTTTCCGTTTAATCCGCTCAAATCGTCGGTATAAATGAAGCTCAACATTGTTTTGAATGCTTCAACATCCACATCCGGGATCTCAACGGGACTTTTTTCCTCTTTTGGGAAGGCTAAAACTTATTTTTATTTTATTTAAAATAAAATTGAAAAGCCGAACTCTTTTTGCCGGGTTTTGGAGTTGCAAAAATGGGAAATTCTTCGTCAAACCGAAACATTGCATCGAACACATCGGAAGCAACTCTCAAAATTGCTTTATGCGTTGGCAAAAGCTTTAAATATAATGAATTATAAATAAAAAATGGCACAATTTAATAAAATTAATTAAAATGTTATTTAAATAAAACTCGCCTCTTGCTCATTGCCTTGTTCAACCAAAAAGTGCACATCCGCATCTAGGAAAGAATTTGAAGAATTTGTTAACCCGGAGGAATGTCAACTGTTTCGAAATTATTTGTGTATTGTTTATGAATGTTTGTTCAATGTTTTGGAATTAATGGCAAAATTTTCGAAATTTTGTCTTTATGAATTGAAATTAATTAAAAAAAATGATTGGCCATTGGCCGAAACAATTAAACTTGAAAATGAGCAGGAAAGTTTGGCCAAATTCGAAAACGGATGAGTCATCGGCAAATTTGACAAATTAATGGAAAAAATGTTTAAAAAATTGGAAGAAAAGGCAATGGAAAGAGACAAATTAGAAAAAAGTTCGGAAAACTTTGTTCTGTTTCTAATTTTAGGCCAATATGCCCAATTTTGTTAACTTTTATTGGTTTGCTGAACAAAATTTTCAAACTTTACGGATTTGAGCGGTAAAAATGACGAAATGGCATATGAGAAACAAATGTCATCAGAAATAAAGTTAACAAATAAGATAGAACTGAAATATGATGCAAATGAGAAAGGTCCGATTAATGAAGATTAAGAAAATGATTAAAACAAAAATTAGGCAATTTAATCATTTTAAAATTTTATTTTTAGAAAATTGAAAAATGAAACTTGAAGAAAAAGTTGTACAAATTGCATTTGAATGGGTCAAATCAGATGGATACCAAATAAGTGCTTCTAATTTTGAAGGTAATTAGCAATTTTAATTTCAACTTTCAAATGCCATCCGGCGCAGAATTTTGATTTTTTCAAAAAGCATTTTTTTGGCATAACTACTCCAAACGGTGCTAAGTCGTTATATAAAAACCATCACCAAGTTCACTATGAATGGCTCAATTTTGGATGAGTAATCTGAAGAATTTTTAAAAAACGACAATTTATATTGCTATTTTCCTCCATTTTTCCAATTTCAATTCGCTTTTTGTTGCCATTTTTTAGCGCCAATAATTGCGAAAGTGCGTAAAAGTGCCCCATTAAAATGTCTTCAGCAAATGCATCTTCGACGGCACTTTCAAAGCGTCGAATTATTTTTCTGTTTTGGCACTCGAAATAATTTTACCAGTTGTCATTTTTATATTTTTGCCTGAATTAAAATTATTTTTGGTAAAATAAAACCTGACCACCAACCAAATTCTGCTGCCATTTTTCGCCAAAATTCCAAAATAATCTTAAAGAATTTTTTATTATTGTTGCTAAAAAAAGGTTTGTCAAAACTGTAGACCTGGGAGGTGATCGAACCTTCGACCTCTGATGTGGCGATTTCTTGCCGTCTGAGCTCGTGGTGAGCCGAAGCTAAAAAAGTATGCGTGTGGCGAAGCTAAAAAAGTATGAGTGATGGGTGATCGGAAGGGCGGGTCATTTCAGTACCGAATAAATGATTTAGTTAATTAATATAATTATTTTAATCATATAATTAGATTTGCTGACCTTAATTATAATTTAGATTTTATTATTTAAATATTTCCAAAACAAATTACATTTTTGTGAGAGAAATACAGTGCCCACAAAATTCATGACTCAAACCTGAAAAACTATCTTATAGTTCATTTAAAAACTTGAAATAATTCATGCTTGCATAACTTTTGGTGCTGATCAAAAAAAGTCTCTTACATCAACTTGATCAGATTACTCCTTCCTAGTGACCGGACACCCAAAATACACTGAAAATCGGGGAAATTTTCGAAGTCCCTAGGGGGCTGGGAATTTTTTTCTAGAGAAAATGGACCAGCCCATTGGAAAGAGGACAGAATTTGCCACCGAATTGCTTTTGGAATGGTGGGTCTACGATTTGTATATAGAAAGTTATACTTGGTTGAATATTTGATCACCTTAAAAATGATCAATTTATGATCAGCACCATAACTTTTTCTAAAAGCATTGAAATTAAATAATCTTGGTATCTTTTGATAGCCCTAAGTATCTTCTATTTGCTTTTAAGATTTCAAAAAAATTTGGTTGTGTTTCAAAAAAGTTGTGGCTTGTAAATTTCATAAATTGATTTGGTAAACCTTTTTGACCACAACTTCTTTGAGACACAACGAAATTTTTTGAAATTTTAAAGGCAAATAAAGGACACTTAGAGCTATCAAATGATATCAAGAATGTTTAATTAGGATGCTTCTTGAAAAAGTTACGGTGCATTAAATTTGTCAAATTATTCTATGGTCGTGTTGTGGTCGTGTAAACTTAAATATAGCCAAATATAATTTTATTATTAGCTTATTATTCAATTATGAATTTAAAGTAGGGTTCCTCCCCGACCCCTCGGGGGGCAAAATGTCGGGGGCCGGGTACCTCGGGGGGCGACATGTCGGGGGTCGGGTCGGGGAGGAGCTCAATTGTCGGGGGTCGGGGACCCCGGTCGAGTAGTAATCAACGAAATTTTTTAACGAAAAACTCAATTTTTATTTTTAAATTATCGTAAATTTTCCTTTTTTTCACTTTAATCATCTGATTTCGTTAGCGCCAGCAAGAGTGAGTCCAAGCTGGCCTTTAAACCAGGGGCTTCTATTAATTTCTAATTTTGGGGTAGCGACAAAAATTGTTCTGATTTCTTATTTTTCAAGAAATTTTAAGGTCTGCCACAAAAATTTTTTGATCTTTTGGTCCCGAATGTACTGAAATTTGTCCTTATTTCTAAGATTTTCTTATTTTCAACTTCACCTAAACTTTAATTTTTTCAGATTAAAGTTTTATTTCGCTGATTTTTGAGAAAAAAAAGCTTTAAAATGGCCATTTTTATGTATCTGTGATGCCCGACCGCGGGATTTTTCTATCCGCGTCCCACCCCTGATCGGCACCGCCGGTTCGCAAAAGCTTATTTGTTCTTAAAAATTTGGTTCAAAATTGCGCAAAAATTAGTCATTTTTGGTGAAAATCTGTGGGCAAAATGAACTCAAATTTTCAAAAAATTCTCCCGGCGGCGGCTATCAGCACCGCCGGCCCTAATTTGATAGCATTTTGATGAAATAAATTGTAAAAATATACTGATTTGAAATTGTTGCAAATTGTTATTATTTTTGACCTTAAAATCTTATTTCATATTTTGAAAAATTACCGATCGGCACCATGGCTTTAGGGGCCGGCGGTGCCGATAGGCGCCGCCGCAAAATTTTTCGTAATTTTAAATGAATTTTATTAAGAAAATTCATTCAAAATCTCAAAATTTTTCAATATTTCCCGCCTTAGTGGATGAATTAACTTTCAAATTTTTTAAATGCCGGAGTCCCCAATCCCCCGAATAAGTGTCGGGGGGTCGGGGGGCAAAAAGTCTGGGGACGGGGACCTCGGGGGACGACATGTCGGGGGTCGGGTCGGGGGATCGGTCCAAAAAACGTCTCGGGTCGGGTCGGGGGGCTCGGGGTCGGGGAGGAACCCTAATTTAAAGAATTATATTAATTAACTAAATCATTTATTCGGTACTGTAATGACCCGCCCCTTCCGATCACCCAACACTCATACTTTTTTTAGCTTCGCCCACACTCATACTTTTTTAGCTTCGTCATAGCACCGTCTGAGCTACCAGGGCATCCTATCCGCCTTTTCTTTTATGGATCTTTACCAAAAAAGCAACCAAATGAAAATTGTAACAAAAATATTGATAAAATATGTTTAGTAAACCCGGTTTTATCAGCATTTTAATCCGGCTTTTCTGATTTAACTCATTTAATCTTGTTCATACTTATAAAGACATTCTAATCGTTTTGTCCAAAGTTTTTGAGGCAATGTTTTAAAGGAGACCAAAAAGCAAATTGTACAATTGGTGGAAAAAAAATGTTGGAAAAATGAAAAAAAGTTTTAAAAATTTTTTAATGGGAGGGATGTCGAACAAGGCTCTAGGGAAGTTGTTAATTTTTGTATAGGATTTCTTCAATTTCAAAAAATTCACATCGTCAAAATTTACTACGAGAAATTATTAAGTGCCGCTGAAAAGTTTTTTTTGGATTTTTAATGAAATGTAATGTTGAGAATTTTGCGTTTTTAGGATTTCGAGATTTAATTCCGGGCAGTTTTATAAGAGATTGCCAAGTGGCAAGTCATTTTCAAAAAATTTTATTAAATTAAATATTACCGAAATAACAAATTAAAATTTTTTCTTCGTCAATCAAACTTTCTAATTCTCAGCAAATATTTATTAAACAGAAATTTGAAACATTTATATAAAAAATAATAAAATGGAAAAATAATAAAAATGGAAAAGTAAAGACTTTAAACAATCATTTTATATGTAAATATCATTTTGAAACACAAGCAGAAAAGGCTGACAGATAAGAGAAAAAATTAACAGATTATGAATGAATTTTAGGCGATAGACCCAAAATAATAAATGCCAAAATTTAAAAATTTTTTAAATGTTATGAGTTTTGTTTTTTGTTTTTAGCTTTTTCTATTTTTTGTACGAATTACCCATTGTAAGAATTAGAGCTTGGCACCCGCTGGAAAAATAAATAAATTTAGACAAATTTGCTTTTTTAAGAATTTTACCTATTATGTAGAGGAAGGGGTACGTATCCCATGTGTTCCCCCCCCCCCCCCCCCCCCCCACTCTTTCCCCTCCCAGGATCCCTCCCTTCCCAGGCTTATGCGCCCTCTTCCTCACCTATTAGCCCATGAATATGCCCTTTAGTGAATCATTAGTGAGTCATTAGTGAGTTTATACATTTACCGAACATACGATTAAGATTATAAAAAGGAAAATATGAATATTGTTGAACAAAAAGTGTGTTGTGGAGTAGAGAAACAACTTACGGCCGGCGTGAAAATAATGCAAATTATACACAGCGAGAAATGCAGCGATATAAAAAGGAAAACACTTTAGAACAGCAATTGGACTGAATTTGCGATTGACAATGGGATTAAGTTGTTCATTTTTATTATTGTCCATGCGCTTTTGCCTTCTGTTATTGATGGTTTTTGTGTGTTGGAAGAATGGAACAATTGTTGCTTTAATTATTAAACAATTTTTAGCAATAAAATAAAATAATAATTCGAAGATTTTTGGAAAATGCCTGATTTTTTCACAGTTATTTTATTGTGATAAGCACTGTTTTTTAGTTTTTGTTTTAAGTTATTTATTTTTACAAAAAGTTTAAATTTTTCTCTATTGAATTAAGTTTTAAGAGAAGTTGCCTATACAAGCGTTCATTTGGTAATTGTTTCATTCCTGCATTAATAGCCCTAGAAATTAATTAATTAATAACCTTTGATTGATTTCTCAAATTCCACAAATCCTTTGGTTGAAAGTTTCATAAATTTTTTCAAATTTTCTTTATTTTTTTCGTTAAAAAATGAATTTTCTCCAATCTTTTCGTCAATTAGATTATTGTCAACACTTATTAGCCAAATTATCATCAAATTTTCCCTGTTTCACCAGGTCAAACATAACACCTCCAAAATCCGTCAACTGATGAGCCAATTTGAGCGAATCTAAAGAAATTTTTGACAAAAATGATAATCTTTGAAACTTCAAAGTTGAACCCTCGGAATTGGGGTCTCAAATTTTAGGACTAAAAAATTGTCAAAATAATTATGGAAGGAACTTTCGACCCATGTTTTATTAATTATTTGTTATAAAACCCATCATTTTTTATTTGAATTCGCATTAAATTTTATTTAAAATTCTAATTTTCTATGTATTCTTTTAATTTATTTCTCAGCTTAAACAATTACCTTCTTTTTTGGGAGTTTCAAGTGGGTTTTGAACAGTCATTTCTAATAAAATCATAAGCAATAAAAAATGAATTGTTTTTTGTTTGGAAATGTTGGAGAAAAAAGTCATTTTAGCAAAATATTAAAAAAAAGGGAATTAATAAGATCTGGTAAAAATAAGATATAAAAAAATGTTATTTCTTCAGATTTTGCTTTGCCTTTTATTACAATATTTCTACTTTCATAAGTCAATTTTCCACGCGAGCCATTTATTATACATTTCAAATAGAGTCAATACTTCACTAAATTGGCCACTGTTACTACGATTATACAACATTAGAGCATCAGTAAGATTCTATATAGCAATATAGCATCCATAGCTAATAGAATTATTATATACAATAACCATAGCACCCACGGAGAATTGTCAATTTTATTATTAATAAATATATATAATCAATCATTGTTTCACTAAATATTGGCCACTGTTACTACGATTATACAACAAGCAAGGGCGTAGGCAGGGGGGGGGGCTGGGGGGGCTAAAGCCCCCCCCGAAACCCAAAAAGTAAAAATTTTCAGTAGATTTTTTTGAAATTTTAAGCAATTTTCTTAATAAAATTGCATTAAAATACTCAAAAATTTTACCGGCGGCGCCTATCGGCACCGCCGGACCCCGATTTTACCATATTTTTGAAAAATGGAGGCCAAAATGGCAAAAAATATTAATTTTTTGGCGAAAAATTTTGTAAAATACACCCCATAATTCGGGATTTCAAAAAACCAAAAATACACCCCATAATTCGGGATTTCAAAAAACCAAAAATACACCCCTAAAAATCGACTTAAAAAGGAAAAATACACCCCTAAAAATCGACTTTTTGACTTCAGCCCCACCCAAAGCCAAGGGTCTGGCTACGCCCTTGACAACAAGCATCATTAGGATTCTATATATCAATATAGCATCTATAGGCAATAGAAAATATATACAATAATTGCAGCAGCCATTAGAGCATTAGTTCGATATAGCATTATAAGATCTATAGCTAATATAAAATTATATACAATAATAAAACATTTGGAGTTTTGGGGGGCCGGCGCTGCCGATAGGCGCAGCCGAAGAATTTTTTGGAATTTCTAATTAATTAATTTCAATATTTCCCCACTTCGTGGACGAATTAACTTTTAAATTTTTACAACGCTGGGGTCTCTGGCCCCCGACCAGGCCCGTAACCAGAAAAAAATTTCGGGAGGGGCAAACCGAAGAGCTTTTTTTTTTTTTGCTCTTCGGGCCAAAAAAAATTTTCTCCCAGTCCTTTTGAAATTTTCAGCGCCATAGAGCAAACAAAAAATGGAATTTTTAGCCATCTTTCTCCAAAAACGGACTATTTTTTGCCTTTTTTGGTTAAAATTGCGCAAACATAAGGCAAAATGGGGGTCCGGCGGTGCCGATAGGCGCCGCCGGGAAAATTTTTGAATTTTTAATGCATTTAGTTAAGAAATTGGCTAAAAAAATGTTTTAAAATTGCCAATTTTTACTGGAAATTTTTTCATTTTTCATTTCGGGGGGAGGGGGGGCAACTGCCCCCCCTTGCCCCCCCCCCCCCCTGGTTACGGGCCTGCCCCCGACTATGTGTCGGGGGCAAAATGTCGGGGGCCGGGGACCTCGTGGGGTGACACGTTGGGGGTCGGGTCGGGGGATAGGCCCAAAAAAAGTCGGGGGTCGGAGGCCGGGGAGCAACCCTACATTTAGGTTTAGCAGTTTGATACCGAACCGTAGTTTTAAGCTACATCAAAATTTCTCTATGGTTAGGTCAAGGGCGTAGCCAGGAGAGGACTGAGGGGGCTAAAGACTCTCGCTCGAAACCCAAAAAGTTGGATTAAAAATCTCAAAAAAAAAAAATTTCCCCGGCATCTCCGGACCCCCATTTTACCATATTTTTGAAAAATGGAGACCAAAATGGCAAATAGTAATTATTTGGCGAAAAACGGCTAAACATTTTCTAAGATACACTTCTAATTCGTGATTTCAAAAAACAAAAAATAAAACTTCTATAAAATATTTCCCCCATTGGCGTGAGTGAGGGTACGTATCAGGGGTGGGAAAACTCTCGCCTCTCGTCTCTCGCCTCTCGCCAACTCTCGCCATTTTTGGTACTCTCGCCACTCGTCTCTCGTTTTTTGGGACGAGAGGCGAGAGTTGAAAATACACCTCTAAAGATTGACTTTTGAGCAGTCAGAAAAATTTTCAAATTTACACGAAAAAAAAAATCATAAATCCCTGTCTCTCCTTCCTTAATATTTTCTCTATTTTTGTATAGCTCCAATTCAAATGTGGTCTGTTGGCTAAATCTTCTGCCTTTCATTATTTTTCTCTTGTGTTCAATTCCCCAACGGAACATAAAGTTTTTAATATTTTCTTTACATTATTTCTTTCGGATATTGAATTAAATGCTGGAATAATTTGGAATATATTAAGAAAGCTCCCCAGGCGAAATTCCACTTCACCGGACAATATTCCATACATTTTATTAAAAAATTGGGCAGAGCCTATTACAAAAATATTAGCTGATATATTTAGGCTAATTTTGGATTCCGGTCAAATTCCGGATATATGGCGGACATCACTAGTGGTTCCTATTTTCAAAAAAGGCGAAAAAACTGATCCATTAAATTACAGACCGGTTTCATTAACCAGCACTGTCTGTAGAGTTTTTGAACGAATTTTAAGTAGCAAAATTTTAGAATTTCTGAACGGTAAAAGATTTTTTGATAAAGAACAATTTGGGTTTTTAAAAAACAGATCAACT
>SIJG01000227.1:63386-80524 GCA_023374025.1 Heterodera schachtii
GGTTTAATCATCTCAAAATAAAAATAATGTTGACAATCCGATACATCAATTAAAAAAGAAATATGATTATAAATTTAAAGATGTGCCAAAGCAATGGTACTACGGGTTCCGTTGGTTCGCTCTAAAAAGAAAATATAAACCAGCTAGAAATTAAAAATTTGTCATTATATTATTATTATAACAAACATTGAACAAAGCATTATTAAGAGGAACAAAATACCAAAATAATATAGCATCAGCAAAAAAAATTATGATTTAAAAAAATATATTAAATACATAAATAAAGCTAAAAGAATTTATTGCTAGCAACAAAATCAGTATGCAACATGAGTCACTCAGCACAAAACCCAACTTTTAGAAAAATGCTCGAGAATTGCGCTTTAATAATCACAATACTATAAAAAATCTTATAAAAAATTGTAATCTATAGTATTGAAAAATAATATAAAATACAAAATATAAAAAATTTTTAAGATGAAAACATCTAATTATAATGAATAACTCTTAAAATTAATTTTAATTTTTTCCTTAGTCTTTATGAGTGAAAGTTAATTGTTCTTTTTCTAATGAAGCAGACAGCAGCCCATGACAACCAGTACTTTATAATGGTCTTACAAAATGTTCATGATGAAAATCAGCTCTTTCGGCACCAAAAGTGCTTATGTTTTGTTAAAAGAAAACATTTTTATATAAGTTTGGACAAATTGTGAGAAGCCAAATGTAAAAAAACCCATTAGAATTTTTATTGTAAATTTTTTTTTGAAAAAATCAAGTATTTTAAAAAGTGTGTGTAAATGGTCAAATATACATTTATTCTCGAAAACCCTCAAAATAAACTTTATAGAAATGCTATTTTGGGGCCCCTTTCTTCATAGCATATGCACAAAAAAAATATGCAAAAGCATATAAATCTTGAGTTTATAATTTTGGAACGGAGCATATTTAATTATAAGAGAGATAAATAAAACCATAAGAAAAACAAATAATTTTTTTTTATAAAACTACCTATTTAAATAAAGAACATTATCTTTTGCTTAAAAATTGTTATCTAAACAAAGTAGTCAAAATAAAAATCCAATGAAGCAAGTGATTTAATGAAAAGCATTAATTAGAAAATTTTCCGATGAAATCTGAAAAATTACTAAAATAAAAACTTAAATGCCTTAATCGGAATGATAAAAATTAAAAATATAGGAGATTAAAAAAAAGAAAAAATCGTATTTGTTTATTTCTAGAATGCTAGCAAATGGTTTTTAAATAATTCAAAATTAATAAATATCTTGAAATAAAATAACTTTCACAAGCAATTCATCAATATGTTTTTAAAAATGTCATAAAAATTTGAGTAAATTGAAAATATGAAAATGTTTAAATGTTAAAAATGAACAATATAATCATTTTTGGTACTCAGACCAGAGGCGCACCGAGAAAGGAACATAAAAAGTTCATTTATCAAAATTAAATCCCACCACAAGAAACGGGTGCTATGTCGTTTTATAAAAACCATCAAAAAGGGCGTTATATAAAAAACCATCAAATGGAAATTTTCAACAAATAACTGCCCATCCGTATAAATAAATTAATTTTTCAAGTAGCTAAAAGTTATTCTAAACCTAATGAAGTTACAGATTTTTCTAAGATTTTTGTCCGGAAATGAGATAATAAAAATTTTTCATATACATATTTTGGTACATATTTTTGGAATTACTTACATATTCTTACCTATTCTGGGAAAAGGCACGAAAAAAGACATGAAAATTCAAAAATGGCAACTTAAATTACGTGCCCGGCATAGTCACAAAAATTCCCCAAAAAGAAAAAATTCATTTGATTAACAATTAAATAAACGATTGTTTTACTTTTCATTTCTTTTATTTTATTAATTTGTTTATTGCTTATGCTTTTCTGTTTCTTAAATTTTATTTTAAATTTGGACTAATGTTTCGTAGAGTAGTCAAATTTTATAAAATATTTAATGTTAACTTTAATGCGTGTTCTTTTAATTTAATGAAGTAACTTTTTCTTTTTTTAAATAATTTTTTGATTTATATTTGTGCATTATCCTAACTTTATTTTTTCATTTTAGTCATAATTATAAATTCTTTTTAAAAGTTATAAAAAATTATTATCTGAAATTTTAAGAATATTTTTTGCGGCATATATTTTTAAAAACGTTTTGTGGAACGGTGATTGGTGGAAGTGGTGGAAGAAAACTTGAAAAAAATGAGACCTAAACGTACTATTCATTGAATATAGTAAAAAAAAAATTCTTATAATCCAATAATAAAAACTAATAGTAGATTTATGAAAAAAATTGAAAAAAAATAATGCATTAAAACTAATTTCATATATTTCGCATAAATAAATAATACATTATACAGCAATGCATAAATATTTTTATGACTTTTTTTACTGCAAATAAAAAAGTCTATTCTTTTAATAGCGAAAATAACATATTTTTTAAGTTATGAAAATTAGCTTAAAAATTAATAATTTCAGATCATGTTTTATTAACCAACAAAATAAATTAAATAATTTTGTAATCACACAAGATGCCTCGTCATCATATTGGTATTATATTATGTCATGAAATGAAGTTAATTACGATTTGGCTTATAAGTATTTATTGAATATATTTAATGATTTCTATCTACAACGTATCAAATTTAAAAAAATAATAAACTAACAAATAAATGAAGGTACCAAATACTATCTTGATACCGGTTTGGTAAAACATATTGGTTAAATTAATAAATAAAAAGTAAACTGAAAGTCGGTCAACACCAAAGAGCAAATGCCATTCGAAATTAAATTCCGGGTTTCGGCAACGATTGGAAAAAATTTTTTAACAAAAAATATGATGGATCGACTGACGATTTGTTCGAAGGAACGTGCGTAAGAACAAATATGATAAATGTTTTACTACACAAATAATCGAAATTGTACTATAAATAACAGGCTTTTTTATTATAAATTAAGAAATTCCTATTCTTTTACGAATGAATATAAATACTTTAGCAATGTAACTTTAAAAAATGTTGAAGTAAGGATTTATACTTCACAAAGTTCATTATTTAACAATTAGTATCTTATTAATAAAAAAATCATAAAAAATAAAATAAATAGTTAATAAAGAAAATAAAATAAAAATTAAATAATTCAATACATTAAAGCTTTATGTTTATATTAACAAATAAATGTGAAACAAAAATCACTATTCTTGAATATAAATTATTTATTACAACTCAGAATAAAATCGCCATTGAGCTGACATGAAACAATATAAATATTGAAAAGAGTAAATTCATAATAATTAAATTTGTTTATTTTTTGAAATTGTTAGGCTATTGTTTCCTTGAATTCAAAAGAATTATGAACAATTCGAAATTAAATTGCAAGATATTAAATTTAAATTTCTAAATTACTCTTCGATGAGCTGGAAACTCAGTGTATGTAAAGCCTTCATAGACGGATAGAATAAATATATAAGAATATTCTAATTGAGTAAACTTTTACTTGTAAAAAATAATTTTTTATATATTGCCATCGTCACTAAATGCAAATAACACGGAAATGTAATAAAGATTGAAGTTGCACTGAATGTAGAAACTTCACATCCAAGAAAGAATAAAAAATTAATTAAATTTTAATTCAAAGAACACTCATTTAAGTGAACCCTAAATTTTATTAAAAACATTAAAATAATTAAATCTAATTTATACCATTTATTTCCGTTAAGGAATATTTTTCGATAAATCAATTTAAATTATTTAGATAAATATTATAATACTTATATATATATATTAAAAGTGAGTGTCTTGCTTTAGAGAAAAAACAACACCCGTTCGAAGTTGCTTTATCACATCAAGAGTTAAACCCCTTTAAAAACAAATATATATAATTTATTTCATCAAAATTCGATCAAAAAACGTCAAAAATACAAAAATATTTTAAATATAAAAAATAAATTAATTGAGAAACAATTTGATGACAAATACACAAGTTAATTAAACAAATTTCTAAGATTTGTGCTTATTTCAGCATTACGTGCTTATTTTGTACTTATTTTGGGTTTGAAAATAAAAAATGAAAAATTTGAATGACTGTTTTGACTAATAATTTTTATTGAAGCAAATACTTAAATTAATTTTGATTTTGAAAATCATTTTTATTTCATTTTTGAGTGTAAAATGCCTTAAAATAATGAAAAAATAAATTAAAAAATATGTATGATACAAACAATATAGCTAAAATTTAAATTTAGTTTTTACTAATAGCAAATCTTATTTCACAAGAAAACATTAGAAAATGCGATATTTATAAAAAATATGAAAAAATATTAAAAATTATTTTTGAAAAGTTAATACAATAAAAAAATTATAAATTTTTAAAGAAATATTTAAAATTGAAAATAAAAGATAAAAGTGAAAGAAAAATGTAAGTAAAAACTCCAACATTTGAAATAAAACTACTGTTAAAAATTAAAATATTAAAAAAAAATTAATTTATTTATTTCCTGAGCAATACATTCACTATGGACTGATAAATTAATCCATATTAAAACTCTTAAAATAATGAAATATATTTTTTGAGTCTGCAAAATTATGGACAATCATCACGACCTAATTTTTACAAAGTTGGATATTGAAAATACGAAAAAACAAATGCAATATGTACAATTAGATAAAAAATATGAAAATAAATAATAAGAAAACAATTTATTTCTAAAACAACATTTAAAAAGAATTTTTAGGGTGACATTTATTTTTTGCTTCGAGATGTTAAAAGGACAGAACCCCTATACTCCATTTGCACGGAATTTCTACGTCACATGAATAAATAAATAATCTAAATTATATAAATGAAAATTCAAATTTTTTATATACTATGAACAAATTATGTTTGCATTCTATCAAATATTAAAGCAACGCAACATCAAAGGAAATAAAAAATTATAATACCTAATTTATAATAATATTAAGAATGAAGGAAAGATAATTAGATAATTTCGCTATTTCGCATTGGACATAAAACATAAAATAATTGGCCGACCTTGGTCGGATTAACGCTCATAATTTTTTTAATAAAAATTCGAAACAAAGATATCAGAAAACCTCCAATATAAAAATAAAAATTTGCCTTTTTAAATATTTTCATCATTTCATTTAAGCGAATAAAAAATACCAAATACTTGCAAAAATCAGTTAAAAAATATTGTTTATTGTATGGAATTTTTTTGACGAGCATCACAAACGATACATGTTCGCACACAGGGACAAACCTTTATTTTTTAAAACCTAAAAACATAAAAAAATGTTGAAAAAACCATTTGAACATATTTTGGCGTTTTCCAAAATTATAAACAAAAATGTAATAAAAACGAAAAATACACCCTAAGAAACGGCCTAAAAATTTCAAAATATGAAAAATTATTGACTGTTTAAATAGGCAAGATAATGTAAATTTTGAAAATATAGTAAAAGAAACGATAAAATAATGCCATTTTATTTATTAACGAAAAGCCGAAAAAAGAGATTCATAACTGCTGGGCTGCGTTATTTTTACAGTCAAGTGCAAAAATTATTCCTAAGCACTTACAAATTATTTTGAAAATTTTCCAGATTTTAGTGTAGTATGGGGTGTTCAGATCACTATGATGGAGCGGTCTGATCAAAAACGAGGTGCTTGGGATTTGTTTGCCGTAGAATAGGAGGCAGCAGAGAACACTCCAATGGACAGTCCCAGTTTTTTGCCCACTTTCGTCAGTTATTTGAGGGCTGCCAGATTTAGGCCGGCGGCACCGATAGGCTAAAAATGGCCATTTTTGAGGGCTTTTCCAAAAATCAGCAAACTTTCTCAAAAAAGCAGCCAAAATCAGCATCCCAAAAAAAGAAATCTGCATTGACCCCATGAAAAGCAGCAAAATATTGATAAATCAACACTTCTGGCAGCCCTGGTTATTATCAGCAATTTTTGCCCAACATGTAGTGGCGAAAGGTCCAAAAAAATGTTCCCTAATTTGCAGGGTTACGTTATATTGAAAGTCTGTGCAAAAAGTACCAATTTTTCTACAAAATTTTTTTTGGGTAAGAACGGAGACTATGGATAAAACATTGTGGATGTAATCAGAAGCAAAAGATATCCAAAATTAATTATGCAATCTCTTTAAATTTTCAAAAAAAATTATAACGACTTAAGAAAAAACAAATAGAAAAAAGAAAGATATATTCGTTTAACAGCTCAAGAAAATTATATATATATATATATAAATAGAAGGAAATTTAATATTGTTAAATGATAAAAAAATTTTATATAACGATTAATAAAGCTAAAAATCCGGAAAAAATCAAACCTTTATAAACACTATCAAGATAATTGATCAACAAAAATTTGAATTATGGATCTCGACGAATTTTGTGTCGTTACTCGTTCAAATTGTCCACCTGAAATTTTTTCGAGTTGATTTATCAAGTCACAAAATTTGATAATTGAATCAACACATCTATCAATGAAGTTTCTTAAAAAATGAAGGGAGTCGATTGAAATTTTATTTATTTTTTGACAAAGTAATTCATCTCTCATACAACACTTATAAAACTTATAAAATAAATAATTAATTTAACCAAAGTCATATAATGACATATGAGTAAAAATAAAAAAATAAGAAAAATTAATTTTCAAATAGCAAAAAATACAATATTAAAAACCAAAGAAAGACATTAAACCCCAAACCAAGTGGAAATAAAGTAATAAATTACTATAGTTAAATAAAACGTACTCTGACCAGAATTCAAAACTTAGAAGCCACTCAAAAATATGGATAGTGCCTTGGAGCTATTAGACAAAGAGTTTAAAAAAGCAACCAAAAAAAGATAATCTTATTTAAATTTTAAATATGTGTTCTAGCCAAATAGTTATAAACTGTTACCATATGAATTGATGAGAAAGATATTTTATTTAACAAGAATATTTAAAATAAAAAAAACATAAAGAATATAAAATCTATTTTACATTTTCGAAAATTACCTGATTTGAACCGCTTTAATACCGCCGAAAAGGCGGTTAGCTTTAACCGCCGAATAGGCGAGATGACTTAACCTACTAAAACTAATATATTTAGACAAAATTTATAAAATACAATGATAAACAAAAGAATGAATATCATCTTAAATTTAATGGATTAAATGAAGTAAATTGATAATCATTTATTTTTATTAAGATGCTAAATAAATAATATACAAAATTAAAAACTTTAATATTAGAAGTTTAGGAAAATTAACAGGTCTGAGTGAACCTAAATATTTCATCTATTTAGAAATTATTTATTAATTAATTTAATAAATAAATATTAACTTTAACAATAAAATATAATGACCTGAATTGTCAAACAAAATTCCGCAGGCAGTTAAATAAATCCGTTATAATTAATAGACTAATTACGAAAAATAATACTTATACATAAACAAAATGTCGGCTACACCCGACACTTATTGTTAGAGGACAACATATTGAAAGAAGTTTGCTTTGCGGCATGAGACGAAAATGTATATTAAAAAAAAGCAGTCATTAAAATGATAAAGGAAACATAATCAAATAATTTAATTGTTTAGGAAATATTATTGTAGGCCATATCATGAAAAAAATCTATTGCTATTTTTATAAAATGGATTTTGTTTATTAAGAACTAATTTGGCTCAAAAAAGATATGTTTTGATAGGAATTAATGGCGTTGTTAAAGAAAGCCTCTTTAATAATCATTCGGCGAGATGCTGTTGATGCAATTTTTTTGAAGTTTTCCAAAACTATCAATCGCACCCCCATTATGTTTATTTGTGGTCAAAAAATATAACCATGTAAAGATAAAATAATTATTTTTACAATTTCTGTATTTTTATCGATTTATGCCAAGCTTATAAACGCAATTAAAGAATAAAACATTAATGCGTCTGTTAGCTCCTTTGTCAGCAGATCTTTCACATCTTCTAAAAATAATATACATCTATTAAAAATAAATGATAAAGTATAGAGTTTTTTCATTTATAAAAATAATCTTTAATTTTGTTTTCTTATCAAAAAAAGAAATAAAAATTTAGCTGAATTAAAACAATAAACAAAATAAAATATTTAGAATTTATAAAATTATTTTAAAAATCAGTCAACCCCGAGAGATCAAAGAACACAATTGCATTAATTTCCCTTTGCATTTGTCTTTTTCTTTTCCTCTCCATTTTACACTCTCTCTATTATTGTGTCTTCCTTTTATTTGTGTCAGACACTATTGATTAATTATGTCCATGCATTTCCATTCCCCTCATTCATTCAGTTGTTGCTTTTTATGCACTTATTCAACTTCGCCTAAATTTATTATTCTCTTCCAAATTTATTCGCGCCACCGACTTTGCCCATTTTATTTAAATTGTTTTAATTTATTTGTTCTTCAAATAACATTTTATTGTGTCGGCTTAAAGACCGAACAGTTTCTTTTGCCTTTTTTAAAAAATCAAAATCTATTTGTATTCACAAATGGAAATCGATAGAAAATGTTCGCAACATAAAAATAAACAACCTAAAGCACATTAAATGACATTATATGGGTAAAACAAAATATTCATAAAATAAGAATAAAATTTCCTAAAATTAATAAATTTATTCGCCTATTCAATTGCTGCAACAGTTTGGAGTTTTGGATAGTGCCTTGGAGCTATTAGACAAAAAGCAAGCAAAAAAAAAAGAAAACCTTATTTAAATTTTAAATATGTGTTCTAGCCAAATAGTTATAAACTGTTACCATATGGAATTGATGAGAAAGATCTTTTATTTAACAAGAATATTTAAAATAAAAAAAAACATAAAGAATATAAAAGCTATTTTACATTTTCGAAAATTACCTGATTTGAACCGCTTTAATACCGCCGAAAAGGCGGTTATTTTTTACCGCCGAATAGGCGAGATGACTTAACCTACTGAAACTAATATATTTAGACAAAATCTATAAAATACAATGATAAACAAATTAAATCCCATCTTAAATTAAATGGATTAAATGAAGTAAATTGATAGCCATTTACTTTTATTAAGATGCTAAATAAATAATATACAAAATTAAAAACTTTAATATTAGAAGTTTAGGAAAATTAACAGGTCTGAGTGAACCTAAATATTTCATCTATTTAGAAATTATTTATTAATTAATTTAATAAATAAATATTAACTTTAACAATAAAATATAATGACCTGAATTGTCAAACAAAATTCCGCAGGCAGTTAAATAAATCCGTTATAATTAATAGACTAATTACGAAAAATAATACTTATACATAAACAAAATGTCGGCTACACCCGACACTTATTGTTAGAGGACAACATATTGAAAGAAGTTTGCTTTGCGGCATGAGACGAAAATGTATATTAAAAAAAAGCAGTCATTAAAATGATAAAGGAAACATAATCAAATAATATAATTGTTTAGGAAATATTATTTAGGCCATATCATGAAAAAAATCTTGCTATTTTTATAAAATGGATTTTGTTTATTAAGAACTAATTTGGCTCAAAAAAGATATGTTTTGATAGGAAATAATGGCGTTGTTGAAGAAAGCCTCTTTAATAATCATTCGGCGAGATGCTGTTGATGCAATTTTTTTGAAGTTTTCCAAAACTATCAATCGCACCCCCATTATGTTTATTTGTGGTCAAAAAATATAACCATGTAAAGATAAAATAATTATTTTTACAATTTCTGTATTTTTATCGATTTATGCCAAGCTTATAAACGCAATTAAAGAATAAAACATTAATGCGTCTGTTAGCTCCTTTGTCAGCAGATCTTTCACATCTTCTAAAAATAATATACATCTATTAAAAATAAATGATAAAGTATAGAGTTTTTTCATTTATAAAAATAATCTTTAATTTTGTTTTCTTATCAAAAAAACAAATAAAAATTTAGCTGAATTAAAACAATAAACAAAATAAAATATTTAGAATTTATAAAATTATTTTAAAAATCATAACTATGAATTTCAGAATACTGCAAAGACACCCTGACAATGAACGAAATTCAAGAGAAAAATATAAAAAATTGCATAGAACTTTTTTGATAAAAACCATAAATAAAAATAAATAAATTATATACAAAAATAAAAAAAATTATTTATTTTACGAAATATTTTGAATTCTTTCTGTAAACAATATTCTCAATTCCTGTTAATTTTTGCTTTTTTGACGGCACTAATGGCAGCAATGAAATAACAAAAACATAAAATCCAAAAATTAAAAAACATATATTAAATAAAATAATAAATATGTTCTTTAATGGATGCTTAAAAATATTCTTGCAAATTACATTAAATATCTATTTAAAATTATATTGTGACATAACTAATTTTATATCCGAAACAAAACAATGGTTTGGTTAAGTAAAACCAAAAAAGGAAAACATAATATTTTAAAATATATCTCAAAATGAATAAAAGATAAAGTAATTTTTTATTCAATTTATTACACTTTGAACGAAAAATAAATTGTCATCATTATGTATTTTAAAACAACTGAAAAATTTTAAAGTAATAAAAGATTCAACAAATACATTCATTTATATCATGAGTTATTATTTAAATTAAAAAAAAGTTTTTGGGTTTTTCTAGAGAAGGCCTATGCCAAGATATATGGAGGCTACAGGGGATAAAAATTTGACGAAAATAATTTAAAAATTATTTTTCATAGAAATAAATATGAAAGTTGAACCTTTAAAATTAAAAATCTTCTTTTTTCAATCTGAAATATTAAAAATATTATTCTTAAACCAAAAAGAAGACATTCAAAATTCAAAAAATAATAAATAAAAAGGTATAATTTAATAAAACAATAATACTTTATAATCATTTAGTAAAATTCTTGGGTGTAACCAAATAATAATTAATAAGCAAAAGTGTGGATGAACATATCCTTTATAAGATCACAAACAACTTAAAAATACTTTTATAAATTTAACATTATAATAAAAATTTTATTATTTTTTTTCTCTCCATAAGTCAACTAAAGTCATTAATTTTTGTTTTTCAAATTAATAATTTTTGAAAAATTGATGCAGCTAAGCACTCACCAAAATATATTAATTTCCAAATTAGTAGCCTTTTACATTAAAAAATTTGAATCTTTGTATAATTCATTGAATTTCAAATTTTTGAATTAATATGTCATATTCTATATCAATCGATCCCTATCTGAAATTAAGTAATTAAAAACAATAATTCTTTGAAAAATATAGAGCCTATAATAAAATTAAAATGAAAATTAAAGTAAAAAGTTTTAAATATAACGAATAATAAAGAAATTATTTTAATTAATGAATTCGATTTGGCATCAATATTTAAATTCATAAACAATTTTATTAACACATGAAGTCGGTTGTCCTTTAATAATATTAATAAAATATGTTTTTGGATAAATGAAATAAGTCGCCCTAATAATAAAATAACCACTTTATATAGAAATATAAAAAAGGAATAAATAAGAAATTTAATTTTATAATCAAGTTACTTTTATTAAAATGTAGATGAATAACAATTATTTTACAACGTATACTAATTCCCTTTACATCCATTCTATTTAAAATTTACACTGTAAAAAATAAAAATAAATTTTGTTCCTTTTTATGATACAGAATTTTTCTAATTTTATTTTAAACCAAAAACAAAATTGTTAGAGCCAATCGTCACGAGAGTCGTGCTTATAGCAAACAATTTCCCATAGCTGACTGTTTTTCATTAATTGAAAACTTTAAATAAATATGCTTTCTTTCTGAGAAAGTTAACGAGAAGCGATATATTTTGAACTGTTTAACTATTTCAAATCATTTTTTGATTTTTTTTTTTTAGTTATATTTTTATTATTATTTTTCAATTAAACTTATAATGGTTGAGTAATATTGCTTGGAGTTTTTACTTCCCGATTTTCTTAATTGAAATTTAATACCAATAATTAATTAAAATTTTTGTTTAATATTTTTTAATATTATTTATATTTAATTTTTTTTGTTTAAATTTTAATAATTGGGTTATGATTGCTGTCCGTAATTTTAATATTCAAAGAATTATATTAAATTTATTTCAATAGCAAATTCTATTTTCTTTTAATTTTATCTTGTTTATTTTTTGCAGTGGCATTATCTTGTTTTGTCATTTATTAATTTGATGTCGTCGGAATAATTATATAATGCATTTAGATAGTTTATCTTGTTGCAGAAACAAACATTCATAGAACTTACATGGATTGTACGTCGATTGAGTAACAAATTTCGTTATGTACAAAAAGGGATTGAAAGTGGAGATGAAAAATTGAAATTATGATTTTTTGCTAAGCTTATCAAAAATGCATCATTTGAATAATTTATGATGCAGATAATATTTACCGAATGGAAATTTTTATATACTTAGCCTCGCCACGAGAATAAAAAGCATATAACTAATTTTAAAAAATGCAGAAAATAAATTATGTAATTTAAAACAAAAACTTTTTAAAAATGAGGAATTTTTACATTATTAGATTCAACTATCAAAAAAAATAAGTAAGAAATGAGAAAACAATAAATTGAAAAATGTATTTACAGCGGAAAATGTGATAAAAAATTTGAATGAATATGGAAAACATTTAAGAAAAAATAATTTAATTATTATTTGAAGGACAAGTACACAAAAAATATATAGAAGTTAACTCATATGAAATTATTAACTATTACAATAAAATTTTAAAATAAATTAGAAAATAATAAATTTAATATTGGGCATAATATATACAATCGCACATATTTAAAAAAATGCATTTAGAAGCAGTTTAAAATATCGGCCTCATTGGTAAATTCGTCATGTACCAAAAATGTGGCGATTCCAGTAAATTTGTATGTCGAAATTGTTTTTTCGAGCATATAACTTCCGTTTAAAATGCATCTTATACAATAAATAATATAATATAAAAAGGATTTATTTTTAGTTTTAAGATCGAATGTATCATTAGTCTTCATCCTAATAATATTTTTGAAATATAATTATTCAAAAAAGAAATAGTAATTTTTTGGAAAGTGTTATAAATGTTAAACATTAGATTCCGCAAACTGTACTCAACTCAGTATCGTGTCTATTCTCGCTAAGCCTAATATCTTATCAAAAAACAAGCTTTCTAATTGAATCAAATATGTACAAACGCAAAATAATTTTTAACAATAAGAAATTTTGAATTTATACTAAAAATAAGTAAAAAAAAAAGGTAATTTAATAATTTTATTGAAATTTTTGCGCACATAAAAATAAAAATCTCGCCTTTATATATGGATTTTGGCGCCAAAGCTAAAAAAATACATAGTCGATAATTACAAATTAAGTTATTTTTTAAAATAATCCTTTGAAGATTTTATGAGTTTTTTACAAAAATATATATATTATTATAAGAAAGAAATCACCAAAGAAAAATAACGTTTCATCATTAATTGAATTTTTCACTTTAAAGAATCATGAGTGTTCTTGTATTATTGCGCGATTATGAAATTAAAGGAATTAAAATAAATTAAAAAATCAAGAAATAAATTTAAGAAAAAAAATTAATAATACTTATTCTGGTAGTCTCTCTGATCTATCTGATCTAATGTTACACGTGTCAAAAAAAAACATATTATTTGAAATGAATTAATTTTAAAATTTACAAAACACAATAATGTTTTAATCCAGTCCATAAAACAAGATTTAATTTGAAAATTCATTAAAAGTAATCATCGTTAAAAATTTCAAAGTTAAAGATTAAGCCGATTTTTTTTATTCAAGAACCTCATATGAGCGCCATTCTTTGTCTCTGCCGACGCAATATCAGAAATGACGAATTCTTCCACAAAAAATTGCTCAGATAAAGCACAAAGCATTATTTGGAGACTAATCCCGCGATTATTTTTATATTGTAAATTAAAAAATTACAGCAAACTTCTAAAAATTTCTATATTTTCAGAATGAGATTATTACAAAAATTTTGAGGTGTATTTATTTGCAATTGTGAAGCTAGAATTTACAAAACGCTCAATAAATCACAAAAACCAATCAATTATTTATACACAAAGCAAATTTAAAATTATAACATTTAAATTATCATAACTAGTACTGTTTTTGCAAAACAATTGCAATTGAAAAAATAATTAAGAAAATTCGAGGAAAATTTAAATGCAAAAAAAGAATTAAGTATTAAGAAGAAGAAATTATGACGCACGATTGGGCCTCTGCGTTGGCCGACAGAAACCCTAGCTAAAAAATTGAGACAATTAATAACAAAAATTGTTCTTTACCGGTTAGGTCCGCATTCCTCTATCAGTGACTAACAACAAAACAAAATAAACGTAAAAACAAAAAAAATTGAGGATTACTTAATGTGAAAAATAAAAAACAAATAAAATAAAAAACGATGGCATTTTCTTATTAAGTTAAAGCATAAAAAGAATAATACTCAAATGAATGATGTAGTGATGTGTAATTATGAAATCAACATAATAGAGAAAACGCTAAAATTATATATCGGATAAAGCAGAACTCATTTTTCATAAATGAAAAAATAATTTAATAGCTTCAATGCCAAACGAATAGAAAAAGAGAAAAAATAATTAATATTATACATAAAACGTGTAAATAAATATTTATTGCAAAAGCTTAACAATTGCATGTAAAAATGGAAAACATTGTTTGCAAAATTATACATGTGAAAATGTTTTAACACTATCAAAAAAAAATTTAAAAAGTAAATCAGAATAATTATTTTGCATTTAAATTTTAGATTTCTATTTCTATACAATTGAAAATTTAAAAGAAAATAAAAAAATTTAGTAAATTTAAATACCAATAACATTTATTAAAAAAATAAACATAAAAATAATAATTTTTCGTTTTCTTTAATGCCTCTGTAAAAATTAGCTAAGAATGAAAATTTATTACCCTACTAAAAAATAAATGGTAAATAATTTAAAGAGAACAAAATATGTTTTTTATGAATATGACAATATTTAAATAAATATACTGTTTTGTTATTAATAAATTCTAAAAGTTAATGGGAAATTATGAAAAAAAAGTTGCTTCAAAATTTCATAAATTAAATTTAGCAAAATGCGAACAGAAAAACATGTAAATAATGTTAATATCCTAAACAGTTGTTCGTGCTACCAAATTGACATCGCTTTCAAACCCAATTTGCACGACAAATTTAAAAATTCAGTAATTGTTTTTGAACATTTATTTCTTATTTAAGGCCAGATCCAAGTTGAAACACTTTAAAAAAATCTAGAATTGATGAATATGAATTAGTAAAATGAATATTGGAAGAAAAATTAAAATTGTTAACATTTTTCAACATTTAACATTTTTAAAAATTTATTTAAAAATTTCAACAACAATTATAAATCATAATGAAAGTCAACCTTTTGGTTAATTTTCAAATTAATGCATTGAAATGTACAAGGGAGTAGCCAGATTTCTTAGCTCGTTACATATTTTCTTTTGTTCTAAAGACACGGAAACAAATTAAAAATGCCAAACAAAACAAAAAAATACAATTTCTTTATGCGATTTTACCAAGTTATATATATATGTTCATGAAAATTTTATGGACACAATAGCTATGCTAATGAAGTGGGAATTTAAAATATTTGTTGTGATTCAAACAAATACGATGTATTATTGGAAAGAATTTTACAAATAACAAAAAATGTTAATAAAAAATTTAAAAAACGCAATGGTAAAAAAAGCACGATTTTTTTGATTTTAAATACAAATTTTCAGGCCAGGATTTAAAAAAGTACCAAAAACGAAGGAAAAACTAAAACGAAATTTCGAGCAGCCCTTGTCTAAACTTTGGAGAACCGAGACCAATATTTCTTACACACTTGATGATTTTGGCAAACTAAAAATAAATCCGTTTGATGAAAAATCCCTTTTATTCATTCTTAAAGCTTGTAACTTCGAAAAGTACTTGTTTTTTTTGACTTTGTACTTCTGGGTTCGAAAAAATTAGACATATTATAAAAAGTAAAATGATAAAAGAAATAAAACATTAAAAAACTTGATAAAAATCCATTAATTTTATCTTATTAAATTGAAAGATCTCAAATTAGAAAATACGTAGATAAACTTACAAAATTACTCAAAGATATTTAACTTTATTGAAACTCACTTATTAAATAATTAGAAAGGAAAGATTTTAAATAAATAAATAACGCATCTTAAAAAATAAAATTATTATGAAAACAAAAGATACAAAAATAATTTAAAAGTAAAAGTTTTAGGTACAAAAACTTCTTTTTGCAAATTACATTAAATATTTATTATAAATTATATTGTACCATAACTAATTTTTATATCCGAATCAAAATAATTGTTGGGTCAAGTAAAACCAATACAATGAAAAGATAATATTTTAAAATAAATCCCAAAATGAATAAAGATAAAACTGTTTTTAAATCAATTTATTAAATTTTTATCAATTTCGAAATAAAAGATTTGTTTGAACGGAAAATAAATTATCATTATTATGCATTTAAAAAAATTGAAAAATTAAGAAAAAAAAGCTTTACCAAATAAATGAAATTCACTAGTTTAACCTAATGAGTCATTAATTAAATATTAATAAAAATTTTAAATTTATATTACAGAATAGTTTTTAAAATATAATTTAATAAAGCAATAATAATACTTGATATCATTTAGTAAAATTCTTCGGTTATAATCAAATAATAATAAATAAGCCAAAATGTGGTTGAACATATTCATTATAAAGATCACAAAACAATTTAAAAAGAGTTTATTTATAAATTTAACAATATAATCAAAAGTTTATAAATTTTTTTGCAACAATATTAGATCGCCACTCCTCTCCAAAAGTCAACTTATTTTCCAAAATGACTTAAAATGCTCCAATATTTTGTCATTATTTTAACTAAATTCCGATTTCCAAAAAATAATTGGCTAAATTTAATGGCTATGTTTTATGATTAGGTTTAAAAAATATATTTGATAAAAATATTTAAAATTTTATGTAAAAATACTTAATTAATTATTTTTAAATATTTTTGTAAGTTTTTAAATAGATAGCCGGAAATTTTGAAAACACATAATTCA